>DWNE01000920.1:0-24623 GCA_018249875.1 Cecropterus toxeus | reverse complement strand
GGTGGACTATGGCCTAAAACTCTCTCTCTCTGAGAGAAGACCCGTGCCCAGCAGTGGGACAATAATGGGTTGACGATTCCATAAATAACCCTATCCTATGCACTTTATGATTCAATAAAAAAATAACAATCAAACGACTAAAAGCTGTGTTTTCTATTTAATTTAAATATTTCGTTAATTTTGAGACACCCTATTTTATGTGGTTTTGGAGGTACACACATATTTCATACTATACATGTCTAGAATTTATACAGGATTTGATTGCAGAACCTCACCGCAATATATTGTATTCCAGCCACATTGCAGCAGTGACTGTGCTATATGGTCGGGAGAATGGATTGATCGTAACGTGGTCTTCGTGCAAACTGTTATTTTGCGAATAAAAGCCCACCTGCTACCGATCTGAAGTAACATAGAATGTGACATCAAGTAGGCTGCATGCACGTTGATAGACAAGACCCATGATCGATATCATAGTATCGAACTACTATCAAATTATCGGACTCTTAATCGAAGATCGGAGGTTAATATCCCACGCACCACTGATTTTTCTAAAATTATATGCGTATTAGAAATTAAATATCACTGCTTTACGGGTAAGAATATCCTGATGAAACCTAAACACCTGAAAGTTTTTTAAAAAAATTCAAAGGTGTGTGAAGTCTTCCAATTCGCATTTGACCAGCATGGTAAACTATGGCTTGAAACTATCTTAATCTCAGAGACGATCCGTACCCACCAGTGGTACAATGATGGATTGACGACGACGAACTAAGTAACACTTGTGTGTATGTGATGAGTAGTACTCCGTGATCACACCTATATCAAAATTATCATATATTGTATTGTTATTTGACCGCTAAGCATTTTTTTATATCAGACTGAAGTAGCAAACGACCATGCAGTCCACCTGATTTAAAGAGGTTTCTGCCGACAGTGGACATCTGTGATCGACTTCATTCAAAAGAATTCTTTCGGTCAAATCCGTAATTCTACCTGAAGTCGATAGAGATGCAGCCGTACTTCCCAGGACTGAGATGGGCACCTCATATATAAATGAGACTTCCACCGCAATGCTACAACTGCTTTTTATATAAATACGTTAATTCACATTTTATACAAAATCATTATAATATTTGCCACGGGACGTGTTGAATACGTTCAATGCCTTACCTACAGGCATATAAATTACCTAAAAAACAAAACTAGACGTAGACGACATACTCGTTAGTCACTTGATGACGTAAACAAATCCCATCGACTATTAGTTCAAGAACAGTCTCAACGGACGAATCGCTAATAGACACGAGCCTCACTATGTGCATCCCTATTTTTCTCTCTTTAACTTCCTGCTTCGTTTTAGGTCACATAGCGGCAAACATGGACAAGGGGCTTTGCGAAACAAATAAAAGATTGCGCCTTGCATTTGCATTCTCATTCGACAGATTTTAGGATTTGTAAAATACTTTTTGTCAACGGGAAGTACGGAAATGATTTGAATTCTTGTGACTATCTCTTCTTTCTACGTTAATATCGGTATTTTTATAATTGTCACAAAACGTACATTACCCAACTGCTTCAGGAGGTAATGTTTTGTTAACGTTTGAAATTGTTGACCTGGATGATCGGTAAATAGATTTTTCGGCTTCACTTCTGAGCATGTGAAAGTATAAATACTCAACTATTAATTAATATAAAAGTGTCATATCAAATTGTTTTAATTTATATATATAAAAGGCAATTCCGACTCACTGACTTATTTATCAACGCACAGCCGAAACTACTGTACATACAACATTGAAACGTGGTATAAGGGTTCATTATGGTGTAAGTGAGCGATAAGAAAGGTTTTTCAGAAATCCAACCCGTAAGGGGGTTAATTAGAGGTTAAAAGCTTGTCATCCAATATATTTTTTCACAATCAAAGGGAGATATCTTAGGAAGATAATGTTACTTCTAAATGCTTAAATAAATATAATAATCTTTTCCTTAAGACCACCAGGCTTTATAAAATAAGATTCTATTACAACGTTTCAAAAGATAAAAGAATACTTGTGAAATAGGTAACAAAGAGCCGGTAACTTTAGCTATGTGGATAAAAACAAAAACAAATGAAGTTCAGGGAGAACTTTTAAAAAGCAACTTGCGTACTCTTATTTTTTGTAACAGACCCAGCACAAGTTGGATAGTTTTACATCGAATACCCTTCGATAAAGTGTCATAATTTACGTGAAATATTGTTTTTCTGGCGAAGGAGAGCATATTTCGTTATCTTGGTTTCCGTCTCCGAATGAAATATTGTTTATTTTCTTTGTAACTTCCATTACATATATCTGAAACCTGTTGATGACCCAATAAACATGAGTGTTAACCCTTGTATTTTATTAACCAAATTTTAGTGGTAATAAAATTTTGTTCTACATATCAATATAAGTGATCAGAGATAAAAATTATCCTTCTGTAAGTATGTCCAGTTATTTTAAATTAATTGTTAACCGTATCGACTGTCACATTGCAAATATATATTGATAGTCTACTATAGAATACAATTGGCTATGAGAAATATAATTGAATTGAATATAAATGAAAAAAATAGTTATAGCATGTATAAATCTAGTGACACAACTTAATTTTAGAACCGAAGAAGGAGGCTAGGCGGCTAATTACGAGAAATACAGCAGTCTCTTATGTTTATGTGGACCTTTAGTTTATTAAGGTTCAATCAAAGAATAACCCATTTATTTATCTATAAAAGGTATTTATTTTAATCCATGTCACTTCTTAGATGATTTTAAAGTAATATTATCGCGGAATTGATACATTTTAATATTCTATGGGTACTCACGATATGCGCTTTTTTAATTTGTGTTTGCCGATATTTCGAGCCAGTTACATGGATCGAGATCGCGGCGAAACTGCTGTTCAGTTTTGCCGTGACCACGATCCATGGAACTGGGTCAAAGTATCGGCAAAAAGAAATTTAAAAAACACGCATATAGTGAGTACAATGTCATTTCATATTGTAATGTACTTATTATAATAATATTAATAATTCTTATATGAGAATTACAACCCTTTATAAGATTTTTTATTATTTAGGTCAGCCTACCATCCGTTTAAGAACTCAAATACAGGCTGGATATACAAGTAGTTTGCTTATAAATAAGGTTGTTATAAATCAAAATGTCAAGGATGGGTTTGACAATCACCTCTTAAAGAAAAATAAGATTTATATTTATCCTATAAGGTTTTTGCTACCATTTGCGGCTACGTTACGCACCATTACCTACGAAGGCCACATGAAAATCTATACAAAATAGTAATTCATGGTATGCGGGTTATTTAGAATGAAGTCAGATTTCAGGAACATGATCATATGTATATTAAAAATGTATATTGTGAATATATGATCATCGTAATAATATTTAATATATATTTATTTTTATTGTTGCATTGTTTAAAATATTTAAATTCAAATTTCTTTAAGCTTTAGATAAACGACCCGCGCGGTCGTCGCATTTTATACGCACACCATCTCATATATACATATTATTCTAGATATACATTTTTATATCAGACTTTTTAGTACGTACATACACACATGATCATAATAGTATTATTAACGTTTTACCGTAACATAACACAAGTTATTGTAGACGAATCAAATGGAAGCAATAATTTGTCTTCCCTTCCCGAAATTATTATATTATTATGAAACTACATCATGTTTATTAATGGAGAGGCAGGAGCAAGTTGTTTCACTAATACTGATGACATCACGTTATTGATTGCTTGTTACACGCGAGTAGCTATCGAATGGATTATTAGATATTGAGTTACTAATGCGAGCGTAGTAAAGTGATGATTTATTATGATTTTTGTGACATTTTGAACTTAAAAACGGAAGGGAGACGTAGACGCCTAGGTTCAATCGATTTAAATTAACAAATAAACTTATTCTAACTAGACTTTTAAAATTATATTTATTGTTACTATTAATTTCAATTATTGTATAATATTAATAACAATTATATTTTTATTTAAAATTATAAAGATATTATATTGCAATGCCCTATCATTGAATTGTAAGACCTGACTTGGAAAATAAGCATGAGCAATAAAAAATTTGAATTTGAATTTGAAATGTAGAGCTTTTTTATTTTAATTTATTTTTGGTAATAGCAGACGACCATGCAATTTAGTTAATGGAAAGTGGCAACAACCGTTCATGGACATTTTTTTTATAATATGGACGTAGCAAACGAGTACAAAAGTCCACCGTTAGAAACCAGTTACGGTAAATCTGTCGTCAACCCAAGATATGATCAGATTATTTCCTGAGGTTAGCCACAGATGCGTTGTTACCTCTGAGGACTAAGTTTGAATGCCTCGGAAAAGCATGTCTCTTTTAACATATGCATATATAAAGATTTACAAAGATTTTCTGTTATTGTTAGGCATATAAAGGTGTGGCGGTGGTACTTCCGGCGTCAAATAAGAAGGAGTTCTATCATATTTGATATTCAAGGTACTTGTTATAATGCATTAGGTTAGCTAAGTGCAAATGTTAACACTTAAAACGTTTTTGTCAATTTTATTAAATGCCCCCATAACGGACATCACGTTTTCTAACAATATTTTCTTTAGCGTTAAATTAAATTATTCTTATTTTTGATTAGATAAAAGTTTGTCTTATCTGAAATTAAAAAAAATATTTTAATATAACTTTATATATTTAGTGTATTTATTAATTCCATTGTTAGTAAAATTTTACTGAAATTAGACCTCCTCTTTTTTTCATAAGCTTTAAAATATAATGATATCGACATTTTAGGACCCGTCAGTGTCCATATCTCATGTATCCATACTAATAAGACGGAACTATACATAACAGTACAAGAACCTAGCCAAAGGCAAATATTAAGTGTATGAAGATGGGTAAAACGAAAACCATCAACGCAAACTTTTCTCTTTGCACAAAGTTTGCACGAACAGGCCCGGGCGGCTTCTCTAGGGACACAGTACATGCATGTTTAATGGCGTCCTAGAGAGGTCAAGAGTCCAACTGTGAGTGAAGCAGTGAATACATTACAAGCACTCGAGGACCTACTCAGTAGATACGCGACAGGTCTCACGAAGTTTGAGAAACTAACGCCCCGTGGACAGGTAGTTTGTAGCTGTCTCGCAAGCAAATTAATTGTGTCTCAGTTTTGAACAGTAACGAGAGGGGAACAAACTTTTGAGAAAGGTTCGCAATGGGTGTCCCAGTGCTGCCGACTCCAAATATTACTTGAACTCGCGAAACTGGGACAAGTCGGGAGAATTGGGAATTTACGACTTATAAAGAACATCTCAGCCACTTGTCGCCTTCAAATTATTTGGGAATATTTATAATGTATTAGCATGTGTACAAAGTTTTCTGTTAAATTATAATGTTGGTGCATTTCACACAGTACACAGTACAGTACAGGTACACAGTACTCTGTACAAATAAACAAAGATTTAACGGTAATTCGATATAAAGCAGAGAGTTATGATGTTTTATATATATTACTCACATATAAACATTAAGATATAGTTAAAAAGGTTATGAAACTAAGCTCACCTTTTGGTGGATTGATGCGTACTGCACTTTTAAACAGGCTCTCTTCGTCGTGCCAGTCCAGATTTCTTCTTAAAGTACGACCACTCATAGCCGTGAGACACACTAATAGTGTAACGATCAAAAATCGATGGCGACTTTCATTTTTGTGCCAAATTCTCGACAAAGTCCCGGCTCCTAATCCGAGGAGTAAACAAAAACCCACACTTGGTATGTACAACACACGCTCTGCCACCACAAATCCAACATAGAACAGTAAATTGGTCGCCGGCACGAATGGCAGTACCATAAATGCCGTAAACGTTATGATCGCAATTTGGGGACTCCGGTACTCATACTTTGGGGCCACATGTGTCCTAGATTTGCCATGTGCAATTGGGCAGACGCAAGCCGATTGGTGCAACATCGTATTGTTATTGTTAATTGCACGGCACACACCCGTGTGCTCCTCAGTTAGCAAATGTTTACATCCGTTGCACGGACACAAAGTTCTCCTCGAAGTAGCGTTCTCTTTGTGGGGCATAATGCCTTTTCTTTCACTACAGTCTTGTCCTCTATTGTAATGCTTGCAGTTATTGCTCCATTTCTGTTTGATCTTGCTACTTTGCTTTTTGTAGTAATTCACTTTTTTTTCTTGTCGTTTCTTTAGTTCATTTTCTAAGGCCCTCAACGTCACTTTGGAGAGCACTGCGTAGAAAATAAAGGAGGAGAAATTCCGAACGTCGAATAGGGAAGTGATACGTGGGATCGAATCCATGGACCAGTCGAAACTTAAGTGAAAAGGGTACAAAAGAAGAAAAAAGTTGAACACGGGCAGATAAGTGAACGTGTAAATCCTTGTAAATAAGGAAGGGTCGCGGGAACTGGGATTGTCGGCCGCAGCAAACCCCGTAGGAGTTCCAGCGAGTCGTAACCTCCAGTATAGTAGAACGAAGCCTCCTGTACTTAGCGCGAAGATACTTCGCCAGCGATACTGTAACAAAGAAAAATCTATATTGAGTAACTGTGAAATTGTAGCATTTCATAATTTGTATCTATCTTTATTATTGTATTTAATTATTGTATCTACCTGATGATCCCGGGCGTCGCTACGGGACATAAAAAATCAAAATGTGAAGATGACTGCGTTTTATAGCTCAAATTTATTCGCAATACGTTGGAGATGCACAAAAACTCATAAGGACCATCGGACAAAAAAATAAATTTTAAAACTTGTATATACCATCAAAAGTTTGCTATTTTTTAGCATTCTATATTTAAACATATTTAAACATCACTTAAATGGTGACTATCTTTAAATAATACAAAATCAAATGTAGCCTATAAAATGACCAGTTAAATAAGCTACATCCATGAAACATTTCATGTAAATTGGACCAATGGTTCTTGCGTGATTTAGTAACAGACAGCACACAGCATCTCATTTATATATATTAATATAGATGATTTTTGTCCTTCACATTCAGTATCGCTAACGACTGACAAGTTCATAAAATATATCAAAAAAGGTAATAACGCGTCTTTATTCCGAAATTGGTTTTCCACAAAGGAAATGGCGTGAGCAATTACTTCGGTGGTTACATAACTACCTTTATTGTGTTTTGAATGACGATTGTTAGGTATGCGGGAACAATTTAAACTACGATGGTTTAAACTCCAAATATACGGCACTAAACCATTATTTAGTTTTGGAGTTAAACGGTCTACATTTCATGAGATCACCGACGGAATTGCAAGTCATACTGAAATTCTGTTGTCGAAAAGGTACGAACAAATAAAAGTTAAACATTTTCTGGTTATTATGTAATACATTGTAACGTTACATTAATTTCTGTACATAAGGCCATACATTTTCGGAGAATCGTTCAAAAATTCGATGAAGTAAATTTCTGAATCGTATCATAGCAATCATCATGGAATATGATATGAGTAACCAAATTTTACTGTTACAAGCTCATAAATATGACTTTGTGTTAATAACTTTTTCTAGATTTAGAGCCGAGACACGAAAACGCGTTGAGGTGCCGCAGCTCCAAAATCTGTGGCGCTGCCTACTGCAACGCAGAAGTTAACGTCGTAAGAGAGGCGTTGTACTACACTTGTTGAAATATCCGTAGCCTTACAGACGCTTTTAGAACGTTACTTATCCCAGGTTGCAGGCAGTAGCAAGAGGTCATGGCGACAAAAATGTAGTATAGCGTGCGTAGATCATACAACTACGGATGAGCCGGATCATTAAAGTGATAAATTTATGAATGCGGATATGAATACGAATCATTAGTGTCTAGATCCGCGAAATAGATACGAATCTCCACTTTCTTACAATTTTTACTTACTTGATGTCAGTCCTTGTAACCTTAAGCTTTATAATGACCGGTGTAATTTGTAATGATGGGCAAAAAGGACGTAATAGTATGATTGTACTAAACTGACTTTGACTGATTGTCTAAATGTAATAAACTGTTACTAAGGGTACAGATAAAATATTGTCAAAAATATAATTTAAGTATCTATTTTTATACAGTATTGTACAACTTTTAGATATTTGATTTTTGCTATGCGAACCTTTCAAACGAGCCAGATATATGATTCGCAGAAAAAAATATTTTTAATTGAATTTAACAATATTTCATTGATATCCAATTAAATACATACATTTTGTATATGTAATACATTTATTTAATTATTATTGCTTACTAGTAATAATAATAATTAAGTAAATGTATAAATGAAACAAATTTAAAAACAGATATAAAAGATACATTCGAGATCTGCTTCAAAGGTAACGGATGCGGAAACAGATCTTTCTCCTGCTTCAAATATACGCGGAAAACGAAATGGATATCCTGTACGTCAACAATTACAACAAACATGTCTTAATGATCAACACCAACCAACCTGTATTTTATTAATTTCATAAATTTGCCAGGTGGTAGAACCAATGGAATGTAATGTTCGACCGGGGAAGTACTACCACACCAAGCGTGAAGCAGTTCTTGCATTTCGGTGGTGGGGGGTGGTTGCCGGCTCACTTTTATATGAGGCGACCGTCTCAGTCTTTGGGAGTAGCAACGCATCTGTGATAGACTTCATATAGAACCCTTGTTCTATATGAAGTTGCTTACAAATGTCCATGGGCGGCAGTAACCTCTTACCATCAGATAGGCTGCTTGGTCGTTTGCTACTTCATAATTATAAAAAAAAAAATTCTAAAACCTCTTTGTCAACTATTCTTCACGTATAGTATAAAGGAACTAAATATTACATGGATCAATGATCTCTTACGTAAGAAGAATGGTCATCTTACGTTACGTGATGCAACGCGCTTATATGCGTCGGCCCTTCAGCATGTAAAACTTTTTAACCGACTTCCCAAAGGAAGAGAGGTTATCTATTCGTCACGTATTTTTTTTTGTACTGCTATTGATGTGAATTTTAGTGCTATCTGTTATAGGTACATTTTCGGAACCATAAATTATCAAACAAAACTAAGCGGGCTACGGCGTAAGTTCGACTTAGTGCGGTATACTGTTCATAGATGGCGTTATTTTCATTATTTTATATCTTTAGTTCCTGTCGCATTGTTGTGTTTTATGCATATTGCTTGTACGAACATGATGTTTCAAAACTGTCGGGCACTTCTGAGTATATTACTTTCCGTCATATTTTTTCGTTTCGCTGCGTGGAACATACACGTATCGAATTATTGCATTTCCTAAAATCAACTCACAAAATCGGCATGCCAACCAAACTAAACCGCACATAGAAACATCATGGTGGAATATCGCAAACATCTTTCACTCGGAAAGACATCCAACACATGCGAGTTGAAGCAAAAGTTTCCTAACAATTTTAATTTTCATGCTTAATAGTTTTACAACTTAGGTTTTCAATGTCGGCTCGTTGCGGGAACTTAGGTGCCTTAAGTTTGATTGATTACCGCGCTGAAAGAATTCGTTAATATCTGTCAAGAATTTGCCGCAACTTTCACAGTATGGAAATTTTTTGCAACAGTTCTGTGGTAATATTAATAATACTTTATAAATCATTTTTTTTTTCTTTCCTTTTATTGAAATTATTTTTTTCTCCTGTACTTGCATGGTATTCAATTAATAGAAAGAAAGATACTAAATACTTTATGCGGTACAATAGAACATAGAGAGCAAACAGTATAGATATGCCTGTGTATGTGTGTGAGTAAAGTCGAAGGCTTAAAAAAGGAACTAATGAATAAAGCCATAGTTAAGGTATAGCGGTGAAACATAATTTACACTTTTTATAAAGTTTAAATATTTTGTTTTAATAGTTTGATTAAGTTAATTGATGTAATTTTAGAACATCAAATATTAATGTTTATTGTTCTAAAATTTTACTATCTATCTAATATAATCTATAATACAAATATTTAAGCCCTATTTTAACTCCATAGGGGTGCTGTAACCTTTCTTAGTGGATGTTTACATCATAAAATATACCTATTGTGCAAATTGCATGGTTCTAACATTAGGCATTGGTTGCTTAGGATCTGCTGCGATGCTTCATCAAAAATTTATATCCTATGGTTATATATAGGTTAAATCAAAATTGTAATAAAAAAGATATAAAATAAAGTGAAATTAACAAGGGCGGATAAAGTAGGTACATTTTAAATTCCGTTGTTGATAAAAAATAGTTTTCTTTTGGGAGAAACTTCAACAATATATATTACAAAACAGTAAAGTTTGTTTGGTTGAACGCGCTAATCCTAGGAACTACTAGTTCGAATTGAAAAATTCTTTTCGTGTTGAATAGTACATTTATTAAGTAAGACTATAGGCTATATAACATATATGTTTGTTTGTTCTTTCTCATATAGTAGCGGGTCGAAACGCATGGCGCAGTGTAGTATAAAGCAACCATTTTAAGCCTCAAAACAAGCGAAGCATCTCTAATTGACTTCAGATAGAACTTCACTATGCCAGACATTTATGGGTGTCAGTGACTGTTGTACATTAGTTTGCTACTTCGTTAAGCATTACTGGCACTAACCTTAAAGTTCGCCATAATATCTAAAAAGCAGTTAGATACTGAATGAATTTCCTGATCAGAGAGCTTCTAATGTTAGTTTACATTACCCAAACCCCAATAATGTATGTCAATTTAACTTTACGTACACTTGTACATAATGTACAGAAACACAATATTCATACACACAAACACAAAAAAAAAACAGAATTAAGTCATTTCTACGTAACAACTGCTGTGTTGGTGTGCTGGTGTGAAGAGTTTGTTAAGAGAGATATACTCATCCGAGGTGTTCTAATTTAGTCATGAAGGGTAACCACGGACCGGTGGCTAACCTCTGAGATTAGCTGCAGATGAACCAAAGTTGTAAGACTCTGATCTCACTTAACCTTAAATACGGATGTCTGGCAGTGACTACCAACCATTAGGTAGATTTCATGCTCACTTGATATTCGTACATCATAAAGAAGTTACATTTTATAGTTTTTTACAAGAATCGAATCAGGGCTCTGATAATACTGCCACTACAATCTATTACTCTTAAAATCCGTTAATTGAATCGATGCTAAGCTGCACCTCCACTAACCCGAATAGGATTAACGTTGTACATGTTACAGCTACAACGTGGAATTAGGTGCATTAAATAATTTCCAATTGTTTTAAAACCAGATAAATTTAAATGAGTTTTACGTTGTATGAACGTAAGGATTGTAACGACTTGTTATAACAGTTTAAAATCGATCGGAATTTTTTTTTGACGATTTATTTAAGTAAATCGACTTTTTAATACGTGACTTTTTACGGCCAACTCTATAAAAAACAGCTTCAACCTGAAGCCCATCATAGACGCGTTTTCAGATATTAACACTAATATGCTCGCCTTATGTGAAAATCAGCTGGTATATACAGTCTTCCATCGAAATACAGAACTTATTAACAACTTATTCAGGATATACAATGTAAAAAAAATATATTGATTGTAGGTACATAAGTATAGAATTAATTAAGAAAAACTAGTATTATCAATCCCTAAGGATAAAAACCCGAATGCAAGTATACAAACTAAATGGCAGGTTAAAACACTGTTAATCCTCTAGAGAGCCCAGGTTCTATTGCTTGCGTTTAATTTGTGGTCGCCATTGTTAACCGTAGCAACGAATGGGTAGAAAACAAGATGAGGGTGAAATTAACTATTTTATTAAAGGTGAAATTTATTGGACAAATTTACAACACCCTACGGGTTTAACCTCCACAGAGGGATAAAGTTTTAACAAGTTCTTTAAATAACCATTTAAGTAAAGGGTACTTGGTGATGCCCACAAATTCTGTGACAATCCCACATTGCCACAGATATATGGAGTTTTTATACCAATTGATCATGTTTTTGTGGATTTATAATCACTATATAAAGTTGAATAAAGTTATATAAAATTTACATCAAAATGACTTAAAGTCCGTGCCTACTATATATGTATATATATAAACTCAAACACAAGTACCAAAAGTCAGGAGAAGCATTTAAAAATCATAATATAACATAATAAATGTTAAACACTAAAAAGTTATTCTACTATAAGCCGTTATAGCCTGAAATAATAATATAATCCTTAATTAACGAACGAACCCGGTAAATTTGATTTAGGTACAAGGAGGGGATTTCTAGACGCTACCTTACATTATTATAATGCCGGTAACTACCGAACCCGTTCCCGAGCGCCATTAATTTGAAAACGTCGAGTATTTTAATCTATTAAGGGTAGTATTATTATGAAAGTTAAGTTATTTACTGGCGTAGGGGTAATCGACACGAGTCGACCGGCCTGACTGTCGGCTTGTTAGTTGCGGGAAGCCCAGGGAAAAGATTTATGGGGGTAACGCGTCCCCTTCCCGACCTGGCCCAGGGGACGCCTACGAACTAACGACGCCGTGTAGGATTTCCAGCTAAATTTACACCAGCAGCTCGAGAAATCTCGGTATATTTTACGTACGTGTGATATTTTATCGAACGCTATCTTAACGGTCATTCACTCTTATATTAGTCTTTTTTTATATTTTGGCAATGAACTAGAAAAAATACAGAGATACACAGGCAAAAAGACAAACAAATATTTTACTAATTAAATTTTATATTATTGTTATTATCAGTCCTCTGAGCTATATTTTTCGAAATTTTCATGGACACAAGGTTTTATTTAATTTATAGAAATATATTTTTTATTTCTATTTTATATAAACTCAATAATCATAATGTCTTCTGTAACAAGAGTCCTACCAAATCGTTTTTATTTATATCATTAGCTGACGAAAGCATATTATACTAAAATCAACTTAGAATATCGATACAACAAATTACTATCGATTTTCCTGTTAGAGCATTGTACCTAAATCAGTAAAAAAGAAATACGTAAAAGCAGACTCCGAAATAAAATGGTAGGTAGTAATCAAACTTCTTACTCTATCCTTCCCGCTGACTTAGTTGCAGGATACGAAATAGCTCTCGAGAAACAAACATTTTAGCTTACGAAATGAAGGTACGTACATTCAAAGACCCCTAAACTACGAGCGTCAAATCTAAAACGCCAAACGTTGTTTTTGTTCCTCTGTTAAATCGAACTACCATTAGTTTGTGGAACCGAATCGAACCCTAATGAATTAACCTAATCTAAGGCGTGTAGCTTACCTAATCTGAAGCGTGTAGCCAGCCTAATTTAAACCAGATAGCCGCGCTGTAACGAAAACAGCCTTCTCCAGAATTTTAGGAAAATAGTTTCGTATATACTATCCCATCATACGTACAAATTGTAGCAATCTCTCGAAAACTCGCTATTATAAAAATTACGCACCCAAAAATAAATTTTGAGTAGAGATCGCCTGCGAAATTGTTATTTCACATATAATTGCCTCAATGCGGCTGGTTTAAGTTTATGAATGATGGTTTAAGAATTTATCAACAAGTATATTTCAAATTAATTTTACTTACTTGACTATTATATTATGTACATTACATGCGTGCTTTCGTTATCTTTACACATCTTTGTGATCTTTATGGAAACCCTTAAGGCATAATGTTTCACTATGTGTTTTCCTTTAATTATGAAGCAATATTTACTTTACCTATAAAAATCACAGGTCAACCTGAAACCTCGAACCCCATCATGCCTCTATAACGACTGGGAACTAGTTTATAGTCCACCATAGGGACTTTTGGGACTTTTAAAATCTTAAGCTTATAAATATTATTAGCTATAATCAATTTCTAGTACACAAATTTTAAATCTCTGAGAAGCGAGTCTGATACTTACATTTCAAACCTCCCCACTAAGGTTGAAAAATTAGGCGATCGCAGCATTCAACAACTGACTATATATGTACATTCTCGCATATTTAGCTTTAAAAGGAGCTGTTCTTCTCTCGGCTGAACATAATATAATCATTTTAGAGATTAAAATAACCAAATAGTTGTGGCAACAGAAATAGTAAAATAAAAACTGTCCAAAGAATATTTTAATGAAAGTACTCTACCGAGTGCGTTCTTAATTAAAGAACAACAGTGCCCACTCACCCATTTTACCATAATAAAACGATTCATGGATGTCACGTACAATAATTAAATTTGTAGGGAATTGAATTAAATTTGAGTATTCATAGAATAAATCGTACGCGCCTACCCACTTGACCTGTATTTTATTCAAACAGAGAAACGGTTTTATTGCCCCAATCAACAATTTTGTATGCGGCATTATGTTTGTACGATAAATTTCGGATTACAATATTTTCATATTCTATTTCTCTCATCGTTCGGAACTTTCTTTTTATGATCCTGATAATCAAATCAAAATCGTTCAATAACATAATACAAAGTTTTATAGCTATTTTGATTTTATTTCGACATAAAGCGACCATCTTTGAGATATATACATATAAAGAGAATTATATATATATTAAATTGGCGTCCGTCTATTCCCTTAACTATGAGTTGAAGTCAAAGCAAACAAGTAATGAAATAAGCGCGCTCGGCCTAGACTTCGGAGGGGCGCTTATCTGGAAAATTTACTGGCTGGCTGACATTACTGTCCTCGCCTCGCAAATGCCGGCTCATTTGCCAGTCTGTTTGAAAAACCCACAGCATTAAGTGCTAACGAATCTACATTTAGAATGCCCACTATGAAACTCCCGTCAAAAAGTTCAACCGCCGAAATGGAAAACTTGTATGTATGATTCGTAGGTATGATTGATAGGTACAAAACGTTAAAGGTATCGTTAAAAAGCCACAGAAAGTAAATATTACATAAGTAACCAGATGGACATCACATAAGTGGCTTGAATAGAACGAATAAGAACAGCTCAAGATCGAGACGTGTAAAAGTATTCAGAAGGTCTACATCCAGAAGTTGATGGTAACAGGCTGAAGAAGAATCCCAACCACTTCTAGCATGAACCAATTCGATTCGGTGAAAGGGTGTGTTTGCTGATTGGATGACATTTAAAGCCCTCTTAGACCTAAGATGCGGCAACGCATCTGAAATCGGATTCAAAATCCCTGTTCTAAGTGGAGTTGCTTTAAGACATTGAGTTGGAAGGGCATGTACGTAACATAAGGTCTGCAAACTTGTTTACTACTCAAATCTTAAAAACAATTTCAAAAAATAAAATGTCGCTGAGATACCTTGCCTATAAACACACAAAGTCACGAAGTGCGGAAAGGTCCATTAACTTTAATACGCTCATAACTATATGACGAAATCTCTGCAACAGGAAAAAGCTTTTTTAATTTTTACTAAGCCCGTAAATAAAGAATTTTGTTCCACTTTTACTTTATTTTATGTTAGAATTTTGAAACAATTATCTTTCATCAACGCCGTGAAAACTTTTTAAAGAGATATTTAACCAAGTTTGACAATGTTCAGGTAACGCTTAAATTTTTTATTTTGATATTATACTTAGAGCTCAGAATTCTATAATTTTGTGAAATATTTTGATCGTAAACTGTGTACACAATTAGATATATAATGTTGTATTTACAAAGAGATATACGAAGTAATATAGGGAAATTAAATAAAAGTAGTTATAATGATGTTTATTTAAAAGAACTTGACTCAATATTGCATAGGGCATATTTTGCCGTATTTAAAATATGTTTGATGTTACAGTTTGCCTGGTTGCCTATTCAATACAATTTTTATAAATAATGCAATTTTTATAAACGTTTAAGAAAGTCGATAAAATAAATTAATGGAATGATAAAATAATTGATAAAGTGTCTACGTCACTGTTATTTAAACTTCAAAACTACGTCTACAGTTACTTTTAATATTGTTGAGATGTAATCAGATAGCTACATTAATTGAGCATCGAAATGACCAAATACCAAGAAATATTACGGATTATTTAAGCCCCAACATCAAAATAAGCCGAACGGAGAAACAAATAAGCGGAACGTCTGCTTTATCATTTTTCCGTTTTATCCAGTTGCGTAACCCTCTTGGGGCCCTAAGCCAATTATAATGAAAAGGTATGAATATTTTAATGATTCAGCTGTTAAGGATTAAGGAATATTAAGCATGAATTTTACGAATTCCCGAAAAATGCTTGGACAGTGGTATTTATCGTAGCTTTTGAAATAATTGGATATTTCATTTAATTTGTGTGAAAAAGGTGGATTGTTAGACCCCTACTAATACTATTAGTTGTCTGTACGTTTTCAAAATGAACGTTATGATGTGTTTAATGATGTTAAGTAGCTATAATAAAGTGGTCTAGGCCACAGCGGCCTCCTAAGCCAGAACCCCGCTCCATTCTATCAAAAATATCTAAATTACCCTCTTTCTGACGCACTTGGGTGATTAGATCTTTTAACTATATACGACTGAAAATTGAATTTCATTCAATTCTGTATTAACATTCATATGGCTAAAATATATCTTTTCAAATATCTATCAAAGTTAAAAAATATAAACAACGTAGAAAGGCCTAAAAATAATATTTATAAAGCTCGTATCAGATGATTTGAAGGTTATTAATCATGTTGATAAACGAGGAATCGGTAGTGTCAAAAAACAGATCGTATTACAACTTCTTTTAAGAGTTTAGATCTAAATTTTCCACAAGTCGAATACAATGAGGTGTGACTAAATAATTTCGCGCTTCGGATCAGATCAGTGAACCTCAGAATATTTAACGATCTTCAGGGCATACGCTCAATAACTTCGTCATCCTCCGAGACCGAATATCTCGTGAAGGCGAGGATTACCTTTGTTTGTTTCCAACTCGGTACAAAGCGAACAATCTATTGACATCCCTGTCACAGTAAATACTCGGTTCACCTTTATTTACTGAATGGACGTAATACACAGGTAGGATATAGGCTCAAAACGACCTCGCAAGGGACGAACTGAGGGAATTAAAATTCAACTTTAATATATATGAAGTAATTTTGCTTTTGAATTTTCTTTTATGATTTCTCGCTCATTTGAACAAAATGACGCAATGCTCTTTGTAAGTTAAACTAATCAATATGTTTTTTTTTTTTAAGTTTCGTCGGTTTAGGTGTATTCATTAACTTCCGACAACATGTTTTTATTCCTCGATCTGAATTTCTAGAATAGCTGATCTATTAGTGAATGTATCTTATAATTACTAACCGCGACTTTATTCATATTTTCCTTATTTTTACAAGTAAGTACTTTTTTCAATATCTGTTTGGCTTACTTTATTTTATTTTCGTGTGTCGCTACGGAACAGTTAATGACTAATTTTCATAAACTTTATACAGAGATTTGGTCAAGTCTTCCACATAATCATCGTAATATTACAAATGCTATCGCTAAATTGATACATTTTAATATGTTAAGGTACCCACGATATGTAACGGTTTTTGAATTTCTTTGGCAAAAATAAATTCAAAAACCGCATATCGTAAGTACCCATAACATAATAACATCATTATTTTACTTATAGACTTTATAATGATAATCATAATTTATCATTTTAGCAAATAATATAAATCATAATGTAATAAACCAAAAGAAAAACATTGTGCTTATAGAAAGGTAAATATTTTAAAAGGAAAATAAGGCAAATTACCAGCGAACGAAGCCGAGAGCAATGCTAGTAAGTCATAATGATACCACTTAGCGATACTACTTAGATAAGCCCATTACTTAGGCAATAATACCAGCTCTAGTGCATTATCTCATTACGTTCTAATTGCATTGAAGCCAAAGCAATTAATAACATTACAGGTATATACACAATTCTAATTGAATATAGGTACTAAGTAACTTAAGAATTTCAAATTTGAACAGGCTTATCTCTGATCGATGTCGTTTTAATCAACTTATTAATACAGCCCTTTTAAAGGCTCTGTAATGAACTTTAAAGTTTGAAAATAATGATTATGCATCTACACTCGTAAAGATTATAGTAGGTAACGGTATCCTTTAGAGTGTAAAATTTTCAGTAGAGATGGAGTAACTACGGTATTTTCAGACTAGACGATTATCACACTAATCGGTTTTGAAATTGGTCTAGTCAGCCAACTAGCCACATTCTGAACTGCTATTTGTTAAGAAATCGAAACATCGTCGTATTTAATTTTAAATATAAATACATCTAGTTATACTACACGCTTTCTAAATAAGATTCCGAACGAAATAATAGACGCAAGAATATAGTGTTTCAAATAACCGATAAGATATGGAACAGAATATAGCTCTAAATCCTCAAAAATTTATGTCACTCTGGTAAGCAATGGGTAGGCACGAACATCGTAAACTTATGCTTTACCCGGAAATATTGCACACGAACTTTATCCAAACTTACCTTCCCCGAGGAGTTTTAAAATTCGTATATCCACGAATACTTGGGAAACTATCAGATTACATAGGATTTTATTACATTTATTTGATACTTCTTTGCATCAACTGGGGTATGTTTTAAATTTTGTTGGGAAGCTTTTCTGTGGTTTGCATTTTCTGTTCTTTCTTATACACACGCTTGATGCTGCTTAACTAAAAGTGCTTTCCTCGACAATTTCCTATGAATACAGAAACGAAATAAATTAAAAAATATTATATTACCAAGTGTATGATATGTTTGAATAATGATTGCACTATATATTTATACTCTTTAAGACATGCATGGAAATAAAACGCTTTTGAGTAAATACACTAGTGGCTACATAAACGTATTTTCTAAGTTGGTAAATACTAAACAACATACTAATGAAAATGTAAATGTACTATCGTACGCCATTAAAGAAAATTTTCCATCATATTATTGCCCTGAATAGATTCTAGGTCTTTAATCTATAGAAAAACCTATTCGTTGCTTGATTGTTATTTTGAGTAATAATGCTTTTGCTGCAATTCGATCTGTGTTATCAAATAAATTAACTATAATCAAATTATGATAAATTAGGTAGTCTAAATAAAATTCACTTTTTGTGCATACTCTACATTTGGTGATTCTTGCAAACTCTCTGAAACATTTTGTGTTGTTTCGGGAATTAAAATGATAAGACATGTCAAGTCGCGGTTCTATGAGGCATATCAACCAGATGTAATTAATGTCATTCCCCACAGAAAAAGAGTCAAATCAAGTGTAAATAAAATAGGTTGTACATCAATTCATTATCAAAAAAAAACACCTAATAGTAATATTAACACTAACGTAAAGTTTGATTTGATAACTGCAAGTCAATGTACATAAATGTGTTAGGACACCGCTCCATACACATCTCGGTCATGTACTGTGCTTTCATAAAAAAAATATTTATGTACCTGCAAAATGATTACGTTAGTAAATCTAATATTTGATGGTTAAAAATTTCAAAAAGCCGAGAAGATATTAATATTCTATACGGTCGAATGCGACATCAAACTCTGCTATAACGTTCCCTATTAACTCGTCCGTGATTCGCCCCTTCGACGAGTCCCCTACGCTCCATGGGAAGTAGCATTTAACTAATTTAATCCACGCCGTTTGAATTGCAAACCAAATTATTCTACTGCTCACTTACTATTGATATATGCTTATAAAAATCTATAAAACGTAGTGTTTTAGTAAACGTACGTTACGTACGTTACGTTTAGTAAACGTAGTGTAACGAAAATATATGATGTTAATTTTTGATTCACTTATTCATTAAAATGGACATGCTCATTGTTCATGCCATATGATAGCTAAATAAGACAACCATACTTAAATAGTTCGCCAGCACTGTTGTATATACATAAGAGACGTTTTACGAAATTTTCTGGGCGTCCTTTTTTTTGTAAGTCATTATTTCGTAATTATTTTTTTTTTGTTTTTAATACTAATATTAATTACGTTTTTTTTCATGTATTTATTCTCTGAGCATATCATAAGCTTAAATATGTCCTATGCTTAGCGTAACACACTATATGCTTACTATTATAATAACAGGGATTTAAAATTCTGCCTGTCTCGCTAGAGGTCCGGGATTTGAAGCGGCAAGCGGCCAGCGTTCAAATTATCAAAAACTACTTTAACCTCTTATTTATTAAACACCTAAATAAGTTAAATCAAGTACCTCTTTACTGTTATTCCTTCAAATACGAGCTATTATCATATCTTCTTACAAAAATGCCCTATGAGTAGAGATACGTACATTATCGCTATATCATTTTTAAACAATTTCTAACATTTTCTTACTAAGCAGCAATTGACTCGTTCGGATGAACTGCTTCAAGATCCCATATGCAAATTTATGAAAAGTAGAATTTAAGAAATTTAATTCACGTAAATCGAATGGCAGACTAAATCTATTCGACTATAAATGTCCACTATTCGCGCTAAATGGTCTAGATTGCGCGAGCGTACATAAAAATGAATAAGATATAAATAAACTCATCCATCTATCCATTGGCCTTATACAGTCGACTGTTAGACATATGTAGGTCTCTTCTAATTTGCGCAACTGCAACCGGGCCTGAGCCATCTGAATCCAGCAGTAACTCGCCGCCTTCTTCCGCTCATCAATCCACCGGGCCAATGACCTGAATCAACCGTCCAACTTGACCAAGACTTTTTTTTATTCTCAGGGAGGAAATCTGCAAAAGGTACCTGACGTTTGAGCAACGGAAGTTTATGTGGGATCTTTACCGCACTAAAACCGGTGGCCGTCTTCGACCACCGGTTTCTTGGAGGAATCTTCAAAGGAACACAACCGCACAGCTCTGAGCGCATTGCCTCATCAGGTTCCACTCAGGTGAGCTGCTGGGCCCACCGTACCATCTGTTCTTTACGTCGATATACTTCCCGGGGTCACGTGACTGAACGGTTCAAGCTCCCACACTTGCCGACCGCAACCACGGAAGCCCGCTTTTAGTGGTCTCTCAAGACAGGTAGAGGATATAGTACCCCTATGCGTAGAACCCAGAACTACAGAGACTTAAATGACCATGACAAGTAATAGTTTGGTTGGAAGTTTGACGGTCACTACTATATGACCAAAATGTTTATTTCTCCACTATCAGGCTTTGCTTAACACAATCGAGCCGCGTTGAAGATACAGTATTACAACAATAGAACCCTAACAACAATAAAACCAAGCAAAGTGGAAAAAGCTTAGTAATCACAAAAAATGTGAACTTCACTTCGCAGAACTCAAACTGTTCGCGATAGTTGCATTTGCGTCTATGCAAAAGAGAAGTAAATTGCAGGAAACACCACAAATTAAGCCGGCACGTTTGAAAGGATCTGAATAATGGAATTCTTTTGTACTTCAGTATTTTTTAAGTTATAAGTGTCCTTTGGGTCGGACGGCTAAAAAATATTCAACAGAAATTTTCTCCGTATTTCTGAAAATTAATATTTAATATAAGAGTGTACTCGTTTTTGTGACATGTACTTAATAATGTCATGTACGTTACTGAATATCTTGTGTTCATACATTTGTCACTGTTTTCATCCTGTGTACAAAAATGTACAACAAATTGTGTACATATTTTCTCATGCGATAAAAAAATAGTAAGGATCCTTACCTACTTTAAATATTTCATACTTCGTTAGAGCTAAATACTTATTATCCCTTTAAGTGACCCTTAGTAAAATTAAAGTTAAAACTATCAAACGTCTGTACTGCACTATGTAAAATTGTCTTATACAATATGCTATATATAATGGATATATCATTCCGCTCGGTGAATAAATAGCTAAGTTTATAAAGTTCGCCTTCCTCGTTCCCTAATTGGACAATCCAGTTCCATAATATCTACCTAACAAAGTGGGAATCAAATCGCTAGCTGCGGAGAAGTCGGGGACTAGTTTATTCCTAGAATAGAGAATTATCCTTGAATTCATAACTTTCCAAGCGAGAGCTTAAGCCAATATCGTTATAAAACGTATATATATAAATTTATAACCCTTTTATAGAATATCTGTCTAGCAAGTATTTATCACTCACTACTGCTCGCGACTTCAAACACGCATACTATAATACAAAAAAATACAAACATTTATTTCCTATTTAAGCCCCTTAGAAGTAGAATAGAAAGAAATATTTTCTCAGTAAACACTTTTTCTATACGTAATAGTAACATTGTTAAAAATATTTATACAAGAATCCGGTCGGGTTTTAATATGATTTGAACTTTAAACATTTTTATTTTGTTAATATTGATATATCTTTGTGAATGTGTTATATATTTTCAGCATCCTTATCAAATGCGCAAAAAACTTATACAGCGCCACTTTTAGGGAGAGCATTTTTTTTACAGAGGGGTCCGAAGTAACTGAAAAATTATTATTTGAGATTTTTTTTCGTAAAAACTTAATATTATCTTCAGTACACCCAATGAACAACCAAACATAAATAGCATGTGTAACGCAAGGACTCATTAGTACCACTCTAGTGAAAATTATGGAAAAATACAGGATGTTGTTTTTCCCCCAAGAAATCAAAAATCCTTAACTGTTATTTTATCATAGTTATTAGTGATAATGTATTCGCATATTTTATTAGTACATAAAACGAATTTATCACAATAAAACATAGCATGTGTTTATATATTTAACACAGGATATTAACGAGAAAGTTCCGAGATTTTTTTGCACCACTGTATAAATTAATACCAGAAGTGGATTCAAAGAAGCTAGAGAGAACACGCCAGGTCGAACAAATAACATAAGAAGCTTGTGATAATCGCTTTAACAAAGAAACGTGAAGGAGCACAGTGGAATTCCAAATGCTTTCATGAAATAAAACGTTTTAATGACGAGTTTTAACCACAAGACCTACATTTAATTAAGGTATTTTGTCGCTTGTCAGTTTGTTACTTTATATCTATAGGAATATAAGAATAACAAATTTGTTTGCAAAACCATTTCTACAAACAATTATGATTTAATTGTAACCGTAATTAGAAAATTCTCAGAGTATGTTCAGAATACAGTAAGTGAAAAAAAATCGAATCAAATGGCTTAAATTGTTTTAAATAAAAGAAACAGTGTAATATGGGATAAATATTGTATAATAAACTATATTTATTTGACATTTCTACACCATAGGCTTTAGCTGAACGCTAATAGATTTGGAATACTATTTTCAAGCAACCGGCCAAACTTAGATCTTCTTTAATAACATTAAACGTCGATATACCTTATTCAATGAACTAACGAATCCATTTCATTCTATTTCTTAGAATTCGGTATTAGGACTTAATATGTATAAATGTATAAAAAAGGAAAAAATAAATACGGCGGACTACCCTGGATTCTGGTTGCGCAGAACCGGTCGGGGTGGCGCTAATTAGGGGATGACCAGCAGTGGACTTTCAAGGGCTGAAGGATGGATGATAAAAACAAATATTATGTAAATAAGTATGTACTTTTGTAGAATTGTGGGAAATTTCGTTTATTTTTAACTAATTACTTACCAAAAGACGAACTAGAAAAAACTACCAAAAACCGAACTAGACGTAGGGTTGAGAAGTTAATCTACGCATAGCGATAGTCAACGTCTCTCCCCGCCAGCGGAGTTTCGTCGTGATCCATGGAACTGGATCGAATTATTGGCAAAAAGAAACCGCATATCAAGACTACACGTAATATTAAAATATATCAATTCCGCGATAATAGTCTAAAATTATATCAAAGCAATAAACTTAAAAATTGCTTAAGTATAACGTTTCTGGTACATAGTTATACATATATTAGATAGACTGTTTCAGTGGATAAAACGTATAATCCACGTCGAAAACCAATGCGATACAAGAAAAATGCAGTGTGAAATCGGATACTAGTTTGCCAAGAAAATTATACCGAGGGTGGCGCAAAAAGGCATAAGACTCATTTCCTGGGGTTTGATTTATGTGTATCGTTGGAATCGGAGAAAAAGTTACACAGAATGAGTTTGGCTACATTCAAATCGGAAGATGGTACGCAAAAACCGGCCAAGTGTGAATTTGTTTGTAAGTACCCTACCACCACACAATATTCGTGTTAAGTATTTATGTCTATTTCGTTACTTATGTATATGCCTTATAAAAGGTTCCTTCGCGCAGGCCTGGCTCGAACTAATTTGCACTATAATGCGTCATATTTATCGCGACTATGTAGACTTGTAAAGTGTAGACATAGAACAAAAAAAGTTAAACCTATTTTAATGTTTTATACCTAAAAGTGGTAGAACTCTTTGAGATTCGACTGCAGAAGCACCACGGTTACGCCTATTTCTGCCTAACCGCAGTGTTATGCATCACTGTGTTTTGGTCTGGGTGTGGTAAGGGAGGTATTCTTATCGGAGACGTTCCAACTTAATCCTTAGTTAGTTAGCACTCGTTTCTAACTTTAGGTCAGATTAAGTATATTATATGTAGTTAATTTTCAATGGGCGGCAGTGGCCAATTACCGTCAGGTGGATTGCATGCTTGTCTGCTACTTGTACTTATATAAAAAGAAAAAAAACTGTTAAATTTTGATATCTGTACTAATATTAAGAAGTAGTAGAGTTTGTTTGGTTGAACGCGCTAATCTCAGGAACTACTGGTTTGAA
>DWNE01000919.1:0-24625 GCA_018249875.1 Cecropterus toxeus | reverse complement strand
ATATAGAAGTGAGCCGGCAACCACACCCTTTCACCTCACGCAAGAAATAGTTGTGGCGGTGGTACTTCCCCGGTCGAACTACATTGGTTCTACCACCTGGCGAATCATATCAAACCATATTGTTTTATATAAAAGTGTTTAGTGTATTTATACTCACTTTGTTACCCCTGGCGTGCTACCAACGTTGCAAGCTTTGGACCTGTTAAGACTGTTGATGATGGAGCTCTTGCCTACATTGGGCAGGCCCACGACGCCCACTGTTATCGACGTCTTCATACCCTTGTTCCGACAGTAGTTACCCAACAAACTCATCAGTAATTCAGCACCCACACATGCTGATCCTTAAAAAAAAATCAATCATGGTAATTAGAAAAAATCCTTGGATAAACCTACTCAGATACAATAAAAGTCTATCATACGGAGACCTAGCTTGTTTTATCCAATATAGGAATTTCAAATGCGAGTTTCAATGCTGGTCACAATATTTAGTCCCTCACAAGAACTATAAAAAAACATTTAATCAAATTGTATGTTATCTTATCACTATCCTTCTACTAGATTCAATGACCTGCTCTCCTGCAGCATTCAGTGAGAACAGATCTATCTTTCTCCCTTAAAAAAATTCGAGCACTCTACGAGCTGGCCATGGAACTATAAAACAATATTTTACTTACCTTTCATTTCTTTTTCTTTAACCACATGCTTCATTTTCCTTCTTCCCAGATTATGTTGTTGATCTTGTGTTGATGCTTTGAAAGGTACAGCAGGAGCAAATCTTCGTAAGTATTTAAGCCAAGCAGTAAGATTAGAACGTGGAACTAGATCAGCTTTATTTAAAACTAAGACTAGTTTTTTTCCAGACTCTCGGACTGCCTCTTCTACTTGCACACACCTAGTACCTGAAAATAAACAAAATGAACGAAAAAATTAAACATGGGACATTTGTGGTCTATAATTAGTACAACACGATGATACATGTTAACCTTTTTAACCTCACAGTCAATGTCAAAGAAATTATGTGAGTTTCAACAGGCTCCGCTCCAGTTAAAAAGGTGGTGATTTTTGAACACAATATGTAGTGGTGATGTATAAACTTTTACTATGTACAAAATGATATTTTTTTTTGAAAAATGAGTTTTTAACATTTATTACCAGTTCAACTTTTGCGCATGACATTTATAAGGTATTGTAATAAATGGCTATCAGAATACTTTTTTAAAATTATAACTCATTACCTAATGGATCTCTAGCATCAACAATTTCAAGTATGACTTCAGCCTCTGATATAACTTTCTTGAATTCTCTGTAGTAGGTTTTAAGTGAGTTCTCTTGTTTCCTGTCCTTGCCAAATTCTACATCATCATTCTCATTGTCGTTGCCTTTGAATGCATCATGAACTTTTCCCCTGGCTTCTGCGTTTGCTACCTGAAAATCCAATTGGTTTTTAAATAACCTACGTCACTGTTGTAATAATGATTTATATCATTTTAATTTTGTTGATAATTTATAAAGATATATTGAGACAGAAACAGATTTTAAATTTAACAGTAAGTACAAATCATTTTTAATCTGAACCTAACCTGGATTCATATAAGGCACTATTAGACTAGTTTGCCTGCAGGCCTAGTAGCTAACTCATTTTAAAATTGTAGAGGATTAATCGAGGATGCTGTGTACTTGATGGAAAGTGGTCACTACCGCCCATGGAAACTTTAACAAACTTCAGATCAGATTTGAGTTCCAACTGAGCTTGGACACAGATACATACCTGTCCGTGAGGACTAAGTGGGACACTTATATAAGTCTTTCATACCTCACCTTTCAAACCAGCATATAGCCCTTAATATTACTGTTATACAGCAAAAATAGGTGTGGAGGTGGTACCTCTGGAGACACACCACAAAGAAATCTGAAGGTGGTTAAACCCCTTTGTTGTTCGACACAGCAAACACCACGGCCACACAAAAAAAAATTACCAACTTTGCTCAATGATTCATTTTTGTTTTATAATTTTTTTCTTAATCATTTAATTGTGGTTTATTATTATTTTTTTTTTTATAACATTGAAGTAGCAAACGAACATGCAGTCCATCTGATGGAAAGTGGTCACTGACGCCCATAGACAAGAGTAAGCAACTTCATACAGAACAAGGGTTACATCTAAAGTCAATTGCAGATGTATTGCTACTCCCCAGGACTAAGATGGTTGCCTCATTAAAAAATGCACCAGATTATAGATATATATAGGCAGCAGATATCATTTGCTTGCTACTTTTATAGAAAAAAAAATTATACACATACCAGTGTATCCATGCCAAGAGGATTATTTTTTTTCTCTTCCATCTTCTTTTGCTTCTCAAGTTTGGCTTGTTCTTTTCTTTTTTGTTTCTCTTCTTCTTTGTGTTTCTTTACTGCCTCTACTTCTTTCAGGATTTCTTCTTTAAACGGACAGATGTTAGGAATCTGAATTGGTTTAGTTTTCTTTGATTTTGGATTCTTTTTGGCTTCTTTCTTCAACTTTCTGTTGTGTTCTCTGACTTTCTTTTCGATCTTGTATCGGAGGCGCGCCGGCTGCCTCTTGGATGGTTTCTCTATGAACAGTGGTTTCAGAATGATTCAACATGATTAATTTATAAAACCATAGGAAAATTCATATCACCAATAATAAAAACAGTAATGGCATTTTTTCTTTTAATTCTAATAAAGGGTAAAACATAAACACAAGTGGACATTTGTAAGCTTATTTAGTGTTTTGGTTCATTAACCCTCTTAGACTGAAATGATCTGCGAGGGTTAATGAACTGTTTCTTATTTGAAATTATTGAATGAAAATGATTTCCTTCATAGAGCCTCAAAATACTCTCTAATTGGTGAATTCATTGTAGAATTTCAATTTGTCATTGACTTCAAATAGAACCCCTATTCTATATGAAATTACTTAAAGATGTCCAAGGGCGGTAGTTACCACTTACCATCTGGTGGACTGCATGCTCATTTGCTACTACAGTTTGATAAAAAAAGGTGTTGATTATGTGTTGATGACACAAAAGTTAAAAAAAGTTTATTCAGCTATGACCCAGCTTTTCAGTGGGAGTGGTTTTTTAGGCTTTGACTTGTTCTTCACAAACTTTCTTAAGATCTCCCACGCGGGTAAATCTTGCCATGATTTTTAACTGTGTCATTATAGTATCTGATAATTAATTTCTAGTACTTTACATATTATTTAAAAAAAACACGAGTGCTTGCTAGAAATTCGAACCACAGACGAACTGATTGAGAAGCCATGATTCAATTAGACTATCACTGTTTAAAATCACGTATATTAATAAACGAATATGTGAGCAGGTTAAACTTGTAATATTTTGTTCTAACCTACAATATTGTATCTTTAAATTACCATTTTTATGTTTTTGAAACAATCAGACTTAAATTGACTTGTTATTTCAAACTAAGAGAAACACAACTAAATTGATAAAAGAACTTTAATTATTTTCATAACACACTAAATTTCCATCAAACAAAAATATGAAAGCATGTGCAATACTTACTTAGTTTAAATTTGGCCATTTTCGACGAACTTTAATAAAAAGAATACCAAGGATTGGTATTGTATATATAGATCAGATATAATTACACGGCACCAGGAGTTTTGGAAATTAAATTAAATTTGTATTTAACCCAACATGCCGCATTGTTTTATTTTTTGACTGGTCTAATGTCACATGACAATAGCAGCTTGACAGCAATTATTTATTTAAAAATGTATTGCTGCCTTAGCGCCAGGCTTTAAAGCCTAACTTTATAAATTCGCGGCCATCTTTTTTTTAATGTCAGTAACAGGTGACATCCACAGAATCTTACAAATTATTGGTAGGTAAAAATAGTAATTAATCTAAAGTTTAAACTTTAAAATTAGATAAGGAACCTTTGAGAATATGGAAGTTCTTAAAATATATATTTTATTAAATGAGGTCAATTATTATTTTGAGTTATATTACTTAATTTGTAAATACATGAAATAAATCCATCAAATATTACGAAACCTTTCCAGTTATTATGAAATTAGTGGTATTTAATATTTTTTTAAATTTTTCTATAACGTGAAATAACCGATAATATTTAATATTTTATTGACCGTACAAGCAGAAATATCATCGTTAAAACAAAAAAATACTATGCCATTATAAGTTTCCACTAAATTTCAACCATAGACAAGGTGTATTTTTTGCATAAATGATTTCGGCGGGACAGCCACAAACGACAAGTAAAAATTGATATTACTTGGTATTTTAAGTTTTGTTTTATTATTATTTACATAACAATGCAAATACATAGAAACTGGTAACAAGACAAGCTGGTTTATGATATATTTTCAGTGTTTGGATTGTTTTTCTTTTTCTTAAGTAACATAAACTTCATTTTCATTTTAGTACGTATGACCAATCATGTGTAAAAAGTTTTCTTCTAATCATTAATTTTTATCATTAATACAAGTACATAATGTAGTATTATTTTGACAATTAGGTAAGTATAAGTATTACTAATAGATACTATTGACAATGGATGAAATTACTCATTTATCGTCTGCGTCAGAAAGAGGGTAATTTACGTAGGTACTTTATTATATACTTGCTATTTTAATAAATGGTCACTTATTTTAATATACATACAGAGACACACACTTTGTCGTTATGAATGTTATTCCTGTTTGGCAAAAGAGGAATAACTTAAAGCAATAATATAATAAGTATAATAATAATAACTTTATTTACGAACAATAAGATAAATAACTTTACAAATCCCTGAATTTTGGCGATACCTTTAAAATAAGTTTTCAATCTCCGTCATAGGAAGGTAATCTAAAAGCTTAGCGGTTCATTCATAATTTAACTACTTACCAAAGTTTCATTGAATGAATGGCCTATCGGTATGTTATGCGGCTGGCGTCGCCATGCCATATGACTCGCTTTGTTCGTTGGCAGCAGCTGCATTCGTATTACGAACGGCCGTTTGGTACCTGAACAGGTAACAGAAGCAACAGGTCATTTCTCCAGACGAGGGGAGCGCCGACACCGACTCGAGTCGGGCTCGTCCAAGTCGTTCGCTCGCAGCGCGCTCGTTTTACTAGTCACACTCTGTATTTTATCGCGACCGCACGTCGCTTTGTCGCGCCGCTAACACCGAGACTTTCACGCGAGTGATTATATTGCGCTGCTGAGTTATGTGCGCGAACGCACGCTTCAATAATCTTCCCTGCGGCCGCCACTTGTGACAGAACAAATGTCTCCTAGTCTGGAAGGGATCATGTTCAACAGGAACGCAAACCTGTCAGCGCGTCGGCCGTTGCTTGCGGAACCGCAAAAGCCTGTAGTAGTCCCACCACGAGCGCCGCCTCGTGATTTAAGTTCGCAACGTCCTTTGCCCGCTCCCAGAAATCTACCTATAGATTCCCCATACGAATATCGTCCTGATTATTGGAAACCATCGAATGTCGAACTCGAAAGAAGACTCCAAGAAACTCGAGCACGCGAGAAAATAGGGTACTTCAATGATAAAGTTACCCCTCCGGAACTGAACCTGGATCGGAGAGAAGCAGAGCTGGTGTTTCGATTCGATCCTCATGCATCAGCTGAGTACTTGTCGAGTCAATACCGAGCGCCTACGGTGCAGTACGCGAAGCCTCCAACTCCAGCAAACGGAATAAGTAATCGTCTACCAGATAGAGACGGTCCATTTGTATTCGGAGTACATAGCCCTAGCCAGTTTCCCATACCACGTCGGGATGAAGACGACTACGATTATTCCGAAGTAGCCGAAGAGAATGGCCATACTGTGATACGAGACGATGTGTCAGAGGACCTGAATTGTTGTGATAAAGTGAACGATTGGACAGTCCGTGACAAAAAGAGCAGGAGGACTTTAAATCGAATGTTTCAAATAAAAGACAGGCGGAAAGTGAAAGGTGGGAAAAAAGAGAAGATAAAGTGTGTGTTGGTTGGTGATGGGGCGGTGGGAAAAAGTTCTTTAATAGCAGCCTATGCCCAGGATACGTTTCGAGAAGAGTATCAGCCTACGGCTTACGACACATTTAATGGTGAGTTTTATGCCTTTTATGATGTTTATGCGTCAGAAACAATATAGACAAAACGTCCCGGTAAATTTCAGCAAATTACTTACAGACAGAACTATAACTACTATAAAGTCACTTACAGAACTGCTAGTTCTGTAAGCGACTTTGAATGCTATAATAAATATCGTGAATTTTGCAAACGTATTTTTCTGCTTTGTATTTTAGTTCGTATGTCGTACGTAAGTAGATAGGCAGATTTTTGTATTTTTTGTATTGTGAAATAATTAGTTCTAAAGGTGCTTAAATTATATAGATATTTCGTGTCAGCTGAACACGGGTATGAATTAATTGACATTTTTATCAGTTTAATTTAACATTCATTGCCTATATGCGGATATACTCTGAGTCATGTTTTATTTTAATCAGTGAATGGGTTAGTACAATTTCACGACATAGCATGTAAGGCATATACATATATTATTACAATAAATGCATAAAGCAGAACCTATGTAAAGATATAATTGAACAAATACCTAAAAGATTACGATAAAGAAACGTTCTATCACGTGTTCTTGATTTGTCATGATAATTTAGGCGATTACTAATTGATGACGGTAATAACATAATTAGTTTGGACATTATCTACTGGCGCCATAAAAATCCCTTAAGCTTAATATATTTCGTGCAATGAATTAGTGAGGGCAAGTTATTAAAAGTACCTAAAGTTAACTCAGAGTCATAAATAATCATTTAAGATAAAATACCAAGTAAAAAGTCAATGACACCATCCGGGCATTTATATAGTGTTATCAACAAAGAAACTTGTTTCATGACATATACGCAACAATAACTCTGGTCGGTTTCTTATTATAAATTCTTGCGTCGCTTTCTCATTTCCATTTATCTCGGGAACGATAACATGTAATTATATAAGACCATTTAAATTGTATCACCACGCTTGCCTGTATTTATTGTCGTTTTGTTGTAGCGGCCGCTCGTAGTTTTAAGTTTTTTGGACCCTACGGACGACTACCTATTATAGTTATCTTAGTTTAAGCACGTACGTTTTACCTGCGTCCAACAATGAATAATTTTTAGATAAAAGACACCGAAACATTGCTAATTTTAATTTCTTTACTTGCTTACTCTCGCGATTCAGCCATACGTAAAATGCATTATAACCTAAGTATTGTAGTATACATTTATATTGGAAATTAACCTTTGCTTCATATGAGATTACTTGAGTATTTATATTTCCTTATCATTACTATATCTTATTTTATTAAAGGTACATATGGTTTAAAAATAAATAGGTTTCCAGAAACAAAGTAAACTCCAGATTTAACTAGAAGCAAACAGTTTCACGGTTTTCTTTTTAATTTTTGAATGTAGCTAATATATTTTAGGTGTATGACTGAAATGTATATATATAATATTTTTGTAGGTATAGCATTCGTCATTGGGCGTCAAGATATTATTCAGAAGTCTCGTCACGAAATTGATAACATATCAGCATTTGGATAGTACACTTGCGATTATATACTGCATTCTCAAGTATGTAGACGTTTTGTAGTTTTCCGCGTTTTAATATTATAATATTTTCATTGCTTATTGTTAAGTAGACAATGGCCCACCCATTGTCATCAATGTCAAAAGCTAATTTCGACAGTTCCCGTGGTAGATGTTGAAGTAGGTATTTCAAATGACACTTTATAAACAATACTCGGATGAAATATTTCTATGTCTATCAAGAAACTTACAAATAGAACTAAAACCTTCACAGTCTATCTCTTCTAACATGTCATTTAAGCATCAAGTTTTACTTGATGCATATGAGTGAAAAATAACTTAATTCCAGACATGCATGAGCACATCACAGCCATAAAATAATATTTGGTTTTATAAAACAAAAAAATAGCCTGACATTCTTAAGCGTAACTCCTCAAGTCAAAGCACCTATTTAATATGGATCTTATATGCCGGGGACCAATTAATGTATGGTATCAGAGATTTGAATACAAATAAGTCGACACCGGATACACGTCTGACGGAATTGTATCAGTCCAGAGTAGGTTCCATTTTGTAACACTATGTATTACATATAATTACATTCGGTAAGTTACTTACAAAACAGTTACATACATTAGTTTCAATGTTACGTACACACTGACTTTATCTAAATTGGAAGTTTTCATAACAATAACTCCGTGTAAATGACTTATGACGTACGAATGTACACATAAATAACTATTGCCGTAAGAAAAATATATTCTACTCTGGGAACTCCTTGCCTATTTGTGTTCTAAAATATCTGTAGAAAAATGATTAGAAAGTAATCGAATGATAATCTAAAGTTTGCTATTTGGTGTACTATTAAAAACGGTTTTAATTTTATTGCATGAAAAAGATCCATGCCAAAGATCCTCTTAACAAACAAGGAATGAAAACTGAAAAGACAAATATTTAAAAGACACAGGTCGTAATATTCAAGAAGTGTGGAATTAAGCATATAATAATCTAAGAAAAATACAGTAAGAAACTATAGACAATTGTTAAATTGTAGTTACTACTTTATATACCAGTAATTAACTATAATAATACGGAATGCAGTTTAAAAATGGTTTTTATGTGAAAGTCTAGTAACTCTCTAAGTATTTGCCCACAGTTTTTGCCCTCCAGTCACGTGTAAAGGTTTCCTTTGTTTGCCACGCTAGCAGAACCCATATTAGACCAATCCTTTTAACGATCTCTATTTAAAAGCTGCAGACAGGTAGACGTTCAAACGTTCATATTCTGGTGCTAAAAGCTGAAAGTGGCGCCAGAGCCAACTATAAACATGTCGCTGATCAATGTAGTTTTTTTTTGTTTGGATCTAAGTACGCAATGATTCATAAATGCCAGTGAATTCCATAATTTTCGACTCAGGATGTTCATCACATATTGCGTTGTTCATAACATGAATGCAGTTTACTGTTTAGTTTTATACTTTGTAATATTTTAAGGATAATAAACAGGCAATTAACCCAGATTCACTTAAATTCTGTATAAATATTTTCGGCGGACATTAAAGATTGTGAAATATCAAAGTTCATAACTTTACAAGTTGTACAACAACCTTTTGAACAAGCCACGATATCGGTGTTTCGTCAGGAAAAAGTATGTTTTTGACGTTAAAAAATTAAAGATAAATTCTTGCTCGTCGCGCAGGGAATCGAACAAACACAATAGCTCCATAAACTAAAGTTGTAATAATTGTGAATGTTATTACTTGCTTTGACTATTTCCTTGAAAACTCTGACCGTAAGCATGAGCCGTGCTTGTTCGCATGGTAATGTGAAAGCCCCAAGACAATGTACTTTCGCCTTTGTATTTGCATGCAAATAATATAGCGATTCATGCTTCCTCTGCATGAATGAAAAGAACATGGCAATTGCAAATTACAATCTTTCCAATTCACGACCGCGTCTCAAATGGTTATTCTTTGTAAGGCGGATACGTGACATTGCAACGATGTTCTTGAAATAAACTCATTGCAACACGCTAGCGTACTACAGATATTAGTATTTTATACACATGACATCCTAGTATTACGTTGGCAACAGACACATCCTTTATGATAATAAAATAAACCGTTTCCGTAATAAATTAACGCGATGGGACAGTTTAAATGATCTTCTGTTTTGACATTTCACTATATGTTTTATTTTTATTGACTGTAAAATGTAACAAAGTATATTTTATGTAGGCACAAAAATACAGTTAAATTTAGATCGTAAAGTAAGTTATAATCAAAGGCACCTAATTACCCTCTAACTTAATAGTCCCTTATCATGTAATTAAACAACTGGTTCAAGTGGGTTCACAAGTTATCTTTTTGTGGCAAAAGCACAACAAACTTAGATAATATCATAAAACATTCGGCAAACTTTCTTGAAGTATACAAAACTTGCAACATCGCCCTATATCAACTCTTTCTCTATAATACTGGAGCTAGTTTTGGACTCTATATGCCTATAAATACACTCTTAATCTTGTTTCATAAGTGTTGTGGACGAAGAGTAGTAAATTTTATGAAGATTGCCACTTTGCTGTTACCCACATCGACAGCGTAATAAATAATTTTAATTACAAATTCAAATACTTCGATCACTGTTCTCACCGTTCTAAAATTTTGATATTTATGATTAATTTAACGTACGATTTACCTATTAACATTTTTTACGTGTAAAGGTTTTTAATGGCAAGTTGAAAATATACTTCGCCGTGTTGCTAAAGTCATTAGTCAAAATTACCTACTCGTATAAGCAGCAATGTGTTGCAACCATCCGGGTCACCAAACTGACAAGACTGATACTCCCCTCAATAAATCCAATTACGTTCTTACTAATTAACGCAACATGTTTGAAGTTGATTTAACAGGCTATCAAGTGATTGTAAGATTATGATCAGTATTTTAATTTGTGTTTGATTTAATGATATGTACGCATTATTTAATGATTGAAGCACATTGTAATTCATATAAATATATTAATATAGAAATGTTGCCTTATTTAGTTATTACTGAATATTTTTTATGTAAAATAATCTTGAATAATTATGTCGAGGAAATAATGTCTAAGTTATAAGATCAATATTAAGTATTGATTTCATTTTTAGGGATCCGCACAAAAAGCGTAAAAACGGAGCCTTACTGCTAAGACTCCGCTGTTTGACACAAGGTCTTTGAACCGTAAAAGATGGACATTTGAAACTATGAAAAAAAATAATGGGAACTTATTATTCGGCAATTTTGTTTTTTTTTTATTGAATCGTGATAAGTAGATAGGTACTTATTTATTTACAATGTATGTACATTTATAGCTACTATACTATGATAACAAATATAAAAGTGGAAATGACAATTTTGTGGTACCGAACCCTTCGGACACTACTTTGACTCTCAGTTGGCCAATTAAATGTATTTGGTACTGTGTCCTTAGTACGACTTTATTTTATTTATTCAAACAATGATTGTTTACATTTTCGCATAGTACATTGCAAGGTATGATCCAAAACAAAAACGTTAACGTGCAATGTATGGTTGAGAAAGGAGCATTGACTGTTTTAAGAAAACTTAATAAACGGATACGTAAAGACAATGTGCCTATGTAATCTACTGTGTACGTAAATCATGACGGTACTTCATGAGATTAGAAATTATTATTAACTAGACGTGCTCCAAGGTTTCACCCGCGTTTATAAATGATACATGTTCTTTAATACAGTAGATAGATTTTAATGAAATAAACGTTAAATCAAGAAAAGGGCTTTGAATATATTAATTAAATAAAATCCTTCAATACAAGTCCTAGTTTAATTCGATTTCAAAAAAGGACAAACAGGCAGAAAATGTCCTATATATTATAAAAATGTGTACTATACATTATAAAAAAATACATTTTTTTTAGAAAAAATACGATGTACAGACACGTGAACTTCCATTTTTATTTTATGTATGGCTTTTATAAGCACCACAGCCCAGGTGACACTAAATACTTGCTGCGATAGTTGTGTTCATTCCAATTTTTAATCGGCCAGCTGTATCTCGGCAGCTGCCTTAACTCTTTGTACCTCTGCGTTCCACGAAAAATAAAAAAAGTAAGCCTCCGAGCGATTACCTTTTAGAAAAGGTGCCCGTTGCCTTCGGGATCTACCTATCTGTTTTTTGTGAAGGCTCCGTCAGCGTCCATTATGAACGGCGCGTTTGATTCGAAACAACTGACGATGTTCGATAAAAAGAATAAAAGTAAACCAGATTCTAAAGTACTGTACAGACGAGGAATGTTAATTGCAATGTACGCCCGCCGTCATTACCAGACGTTTCTTAATATTCGTCTGATTACAAATGTTTCGTCTATCCGCGACTAATTTGAAGTCTGGCTAATAGTGAGATTATTGAAATAGATTGAAAATGTAGACACTTAGATGTTTGATATGTAACTATTAACGTAAGGTTTCGAATTTGAATGACCAGGTGGTAATACAAACAGGTTGTTTTAACATGTCTTTCTGGTTTTTTAAATTGTCAAAGCCTATCAGTTTAAAGTGTAGAGGTTCAGAGTTGGATATTCATACATTTTAGGCGGGTTGTTAGACTCTGTTACGATATCGATCCCACGGCACCAGTTTATTTTGTTTTTGCTTTCTAAAATGTACATTAGTAAATACTTCCAAGCTGGCTAAAGTTTTAAATTGTATCAATTGGGACTATGTATAACCGCTAGCGCTGCCGTACAGATAAACGCACATTTAGAATTTTATTTGTTATTCAGCATGCATATTTCATAGATTCAAGTAAAAATGTGTTTTTATATTATTATTATAGTTAAAACTTACGAACCATTACTTCTAACTTTGCTCTAAACTCCACGAACGATCTGTCGTTTCTAAAAGTATATTATGCAAACAACTGTCTATAAACTCGTATGGTAACACATATAGTACACACATGGTAGATACACGGATAATGGACAATTCCATTTAATTCAAAATATTTTGCTCGAAATCCCAAAAGAAACCCTGTATTTATTAAAAATTTTTAGGACCCTCAGTTATTGAGATTCAGGAGTTTAATAATTTTTGGACGGAATAATTACAAAAAATAGGTATAAACTCAAAAGTAGCACACCGCCACTTCACGAAATCACTAAATACGCTTAAACACAGTGACCCGAATTTAGTGGCACAATTACATAATTATTCACGGCAAATGACTATAATCAAACTAAACACTGCAAGACTAATTACCAGAAGAAACCGACACGGCTTCATTACTTTTGCCTGTAAGAGATAAAATTGTAACGATAGCACGTTTTGCACAGTGTGCCTTTCGCATACACTCGTGTTTTACATAAATCGGTGAAATAATACAATATCATGTTGATTGTGGGTTTATAAGTTTCTCGTATTGCAAAATTGTATCTTGATACAAGTCTGGCCTTTTGTGCAAATTACGTTATTGTATATCTGTACAGTATGCTGTAACATATAGTAGATAGAACACGTCTAATTGCTTTAATTTGCGAAAGTTCTAATTAAAGGAAAACAATTATAATAATATTTTCATAAACGGACTGCTGAACAAGTTGTGAACGAGGTGGATGAACTCACCGTGGTTCCTCTGTGGCCGCGTCTTCGCCATAACCATCTCTTCGTTTTAACAGTGAAGTATGTTACCCAGTCTGCTTAAATGATGCAGTAAGCAACACTCAACAGTCACTGATGTTTAGCTTTCAAGCGCTGTGCGTATCCGTGATTGATCTCAGGTCCTCTGCCTATTCTCCAGTTGAAGGTGTTCATAAATAACAATGATCATTTTACATCTGATCCACCCTCGTTGGCTATTTGAGTTAGATGTAATAAAGTTAGTATGTGTATTACTTATAAGGTTGTTCATAATTTTTCCTCAATAATAGTACGCTCGTTTGTTAATAAATTAAACTATAAACGAGGTAAGTATGTGCCAATATAACGTTATAAAATTGAAAAAACACTTTGTTACTGTGACAATAAGTCGTTCGATGTTGCTAACTTTCACACATTGCCTATAAACGCATATAATTTCAGCATATTTCAATCGGAGAAAGTCTGTTTCGTTTTGTTGAACCGTTAATTTTGTCTAAACATGGACTACAATCTTCGTATCTCTAGTCACACCATGTAATTACTTATAAAAGTTCCTATATCGTTCATTTTAGGATAGTTTTTCTTAGGTTACATAACTTTATCGCCATTTACTACTATACCATTTACGACTATATAATTAAAATTATATTTTGTAATTTTAGTCCTGCTTATTCTACCATATGGTTTTATTCCAGCGCCTAGATTACCTACTTACATTACTTATAATTTAAACTGATAATAGTACGGTATATTAGTAGTATCAATACGATATACGGCCTACCGTGACGAATATAGAATACATTCCTTATATTCGGACTTATTCGTCGGTGCTCGGCGAGTATTAAAATGTTGCGTTGTCGATAATGTAGATTCGAGATTTCCCACGGCTCACCTCACTAAAACAACTAAAATAATTCAACTTTTCTATTGCACAATAAAAAGCATGCGGGCTTGCCAGGCCGGTCGGTCCGTTATCTTAATATGCTGCATACGAAGCACAATAAATTGTAGATGTACCAGGTGCAGCAGTTTAAACTACGTTTCTTTTAAAATATAAATTAATAATTATTTTTATGTTATGATTTAAATTTTATAAAGAGGATAATTGAAATTTTACACCCTATTTAATATTTTTAAGAGACAAAATACTACTACAAAGATTTTGTAACATTAAGAATTACAAGTTGTCTATCATCACGTTATATTACACGGCACACTTACAATTAATTTAAAAGTTGTTTCATTTAAGTCTAAGAATCAATTTCGACGCATTAAATATCTTTTTGTAAGCCAAACAAGGCGTGTACATTTGTACAAGCAGTTTTGTAATCTATATCTCTTTAATCTTGTTACAAGCCGTACAACGATACCTATATGTAAATATCGATTTCGCCAAATCTGGTTTAAAAGTCAAAACTTATTTAATGCATGATCGAATATCAATAAGACTTCTAGTATGCGATGTTATACGTAGTCTTCGATATGTCGTCTGATGATGTTAAGATTAGTATGACATTTATATTAGCATTTACTAATTGAAGCACAAATATAGTTCATCATTCATTCAAACCATTTAGAACATAATACTAGTTATTAGCTACAGTGATTCTTAGAAATAAAGCCATCCACTAACTGTCCAGCATGAGTGTAAATCCGAGATTAGCTTCGAATTCAGTCGAGGTTTGGTAATTAGAAACAACACAAGCAATGAAGCCCTATTTAACCTGAAACCACAGCTACAAAGCTGTTCAAAAAAGCTTGAAGCTTTAAAGCTTTTGTTTTAGTAGCATGTCCTTTAATTAGAACATTATGATTTTTATTAATAGCGTGTTATGATGAAAGGTTTTATGAATGTTATGTTATGTTGAAAGGTTATATTTACTTAATTATAAATTCAGTTAAGTGTAAAAGAATAATTATTTTGTATCTTTTAGTAAGAAAGAAATTGCTTGATGGTGATGGTCTAGCTTAAAATATGGTAGTGTCTATTGATATTTCTACATATTATCCTAATTACTATAATAATCCTATTCATTTAAAGCACCAATTTTTTTGTTGTGTGAGTATGCGCACTTGTATACAATATTGGTCTTTCTTTACATATACCGCATTTCGTAATAACATTGAGTCGTATCGCACGGTTAGAAGGGCGGACGATACGGACAAACCTGTTTCGGAACACGTGCTCCGGTGCCGATGGGTTGGAATCGTGGCTCTCAAGTTATAGCGTTATGGACCAACATTTATAGGGCTTTTCATGTAATCCTTCCTTGTAAACGTGCTTGATTCTGAAGTTTGAATTTGTATACATTTATGGGACTTTCTTTATATTTCTGCTTTACGTCGAACGTTAGTCTAAGGAAATGGTTTCTCTGGTAAGAATTTTATTCGTGGAATTAATATAGTCAAATAGCTTTTTGAGAGCCGACAAAACATTCAACGATAGGCTTGAAATCTTTAATCCTGTAATCTTAATCTTACAACAGAAAAAAGTAGGACGATATTTTTGTCCGAACTCAAATACTCGTAAGAGCACTTTATGTCTTACGCAAAAAGTGATGTTACTCTAAGAGAAAACCCATTTAATTTTATGAATGTTGATGTAGCAAGAGTGAAGAGTGTGTGCAAGATGTGATCTGCTAAAAGTACTTACATGAAAATACGCAATTTTTCTATTGATAAAACTAATGTTATACCTAAATGTAATGAGATAAAGCATTACAATGGCGCTCAGTGATTGAGGAATGTAATCGTAATCTTTGGAACGATTACATTTAACCTATCTCTGGAATGAGGTCATATATAAAGTGCACTTACATTCGATAGAGTAGAGATTGCTCGCATTAATGAGTTAAATTGCTTAATGTCGGGGTCTCGGGTTCACGCGTTATCTAATGAGACGGAGAATTCGCTAGGACCTGCTGTTGTAATTGAGGAAAAGTTTCGTTAAGTTTTCTGGGTAGTTGGTCTGTTGTTTATGGAAAATTGTTCATTGATTCGTATTATTTACAAGGAAAATACTTATATAATCGATTTAGAAAAATCGTAAAAAAAAACAAAATTGTTTGGCATGTCATGTCTGAAAAACACAGTCAAAGACACAGACGAAGTATCTGAAAGTGTCCATTTCTATGGCCACTAGTACATACTATTATCGAATCCGTATATTATTTATGTCAATAAAAACAGCAATTAAAATGTATATCAAAAAGATAACGAGTCATTCTTGCGCAAGGTGAGGCCGTAGATCGGCATAAAAACTAGTACTTACCAATCAAGTCCATGACTAAACTTGAAAACATTAATCATTACAATAAAAATACATGGCTTAGTAACCCGATATATATCTCTTGAAGATATTAAACAATAGCTTATCTAGCCCAGTCGCAAAAAAGTAAAATTAACATCTGATCATAAAGTATTCGAATATTTGCAGTATCACTACGTCATTAGTAGAACTCGATTAAACTAGTATTCATGAAACCGGGTGCGTTAAACTATAAATATTGACGGCCAAAACGGGTTACATAGCATGCAACAACCATCAATTTTGACCACTGCTCATTTTTGAAAAGAAACTGCTCCTCACCATAATATGGTTAAGTTTATCAAAGGATCTTCTTTTACGCGCAGTGTAGAGGTTTGCCAAGAATAAAAATCGAAGAGTTAAGCTATTTTAAAGTGCAACTTATTTTAAATATGGTTAACCATGTAGCACCTGTGTTTAATGATGGTACTATTCTCGTGGTGTTGAAGACCAGTTCTGTGAGTCGACAGCTAAATACGATTGTATGAATTAAACATAACGAAACAGGTGTTACTTGAAACTGGAAACACTATTTGTTACAGAACCGGGACGAGCGGTGGCTGCAGTGGAATTAGCTTGTTATATTTTAACGACTAACCAATGTTTCATTGGTTTTATTTTTAAACTTTTATGATGTTCAAAGAATAATAGTTACCGACGAATATAGTTTACCTAGAGAATGGAATAAGTCTTTAGTTTTGTTACATAAATATTATTCATACTAATATTTATGAATACATCATCTTTGGGTAAATACACTAAACTAAGATACTGTAACATTTAAGTAGGATAAACAATCAAAACAAAATTTGATAATGAAGACATTAAAAAGTGATCCGTAAGCAATCGATATTCGTACAGAGCTTTGCATGTATATGGCATTTATGATCAAGTTCATGTACTAACCAAGAAAATTCTGCGTCTTTTTCGGCACTTATGACAATGCATCTAAGTTTGATATTGTGTGCACAAGCTGCATGTTAGATTGCTGCCGCATAACGGTTTACAGACGGCCTGGCGTGACGGGTACGGCGTGTGCGTTCTGCATTCCTGCGTCTACTACCATTACTCTGCCGGTATGACGGGGACGTTGAATACGAAGTAAGATAAACTTGCCTAATTATCCCATATCAGAACCTGATTTACCTTTGGAGTCTTAGCATTCAATTATTGGTTAACATATAACAGGCTAATCTATAAACGGATCTGGAACTAAAGTTTTCTGATTACATTATGCTGATGTCGTCAAAACGAATGAGTGTATGATAATAGAAGTGCTAAGGTATATAGATTTAATTTATTTTACACTAGGCAATAAGAAAAACATACTATACGGTCTAACAGTTTGTTGTTGGTAGACAATAATGAGTTTTTTTTTTATAAATATGAAGTAGCAAACGAGCCCACCTGATGGTAAGCCGTAGTAGAACAGGGGTTCTATATGAAGTCTGTCACAGATGTGTTGCTACTCCCGAGGACTGAGATGGACACCTCAAATAAAAGTGAGGTATAGGTGCGGCGGTGGTGCTTCCCCGGTCGAACTACATTGGTTCTACCCCCTAGTGTTATATTCTATATTATGTTTATATTGATAGGGATACAAACACATTTTATACTTAATGCTCTATGAACAAAAATATCGTTAAAGACATTTTGGATAAGAAAGTTTGATATTTAGGCTACTGTTTTTCGGTTCCGTCTATGGTTGTCAGATCACATTGAATGTAACCTTATCCTTGCGACATGTTCAACAATACCGTTTTATAATAAGTGTTTATTAAAAATTTAATCGTACTGAAGGCAAATTTATATAATTTTATTACTTGTATTTGATATTCCATTGCTATAACAAAATAATTATTACTTTAAATTATGTTTATGATTCTTCTTAAGATGTCCATTTATAGTCTTCTGTCTACAGAATTATTATCTACTGAGCATAGTCAATTCAAAGGAAAACTAATTCTACCTTATTTATATTGCCTAATACTGATATCTTGTGTTCGTAGAAGTAATACGTTCTAATAAATTGTAGACGTGGTGGGAGGAAATAAAAGATTTTCTACTTAGTGTCAATCTTAGGTTAGGAAGAATGACTAGGAAATATCATAGGAACCATAAAAAGAACATGCAATGAACATTCATATCCATTCAACTATTTTTCTACATACGTGAATTAACAAAAAATGCTTCATTATGAATTTACCTATTACTTAGTAGATTCACCCACAGGCCTATTTATATATTATTAGAAATGTAATTAAATTTGTACTTTTATTTATTTTGCAAGTGGCTAAAGTAAACAAGGGATGTCCGTCCAACTGCAGGAATCTTTAGAAGTGCAAGTAAGAAAATCTTAACCCAGAATAATGAAATTGTTACAACCTACAACTGCTTATTATATTTCTGTAACATACGGAACAAGGCATGATTTTACGAATGAAGTAGCAAACGAGCATGCAGTTCATCTGATGGTAAATGGCTACTGCCGCCGCATGGACATCTGTAGGCAACTTCATATAGAACAGGAATTCTGTCTAAAGGAACACTAAACTAAAGAAAATCACAGATGCGTTGCTATTTCTGAGGACTAAGATGGTCGCCTCATATATAACTGAGCCGGCCACCACAGCCTTCCAACGAAAGGCAAGAACTAGGCTTCACGCTAGAAATAGGTGTGGCGGTGGTACTTCACTTCTACCACCTGGAAAATAATTTCTGTAATAAATAATAAAAAATTCTGTGAAATGTTGCACAAGCTTGTGTCATTCGTTTTTCACAAAATAATCTAGCAGAAATATCAAAATAATTCGAGAGAGAGTCAAAGTCGAATTATCAAATGGCGGTTCTATGATACTTTAGTCAATACAATCAGTAAAGTCAAATCAATCGATGTAGAAAATAAGTCTATGCCCGCAGTGGAAATAAATAAAGTAGGGTATTAATAAAACAAACTTGTGAATCAATTTGTTTCAATAAGCAAAAAAATCGTACATTAGTTGAGCATCTTAGTTTGTTTACTAGATAACAATGTTATCGAAACTTTAAGTACAAGTTTGGACCAGAAAGTTTCGTGTTAATAGGTAAATAAAATTGTACACAAATAGAATTTGTCTCTGAGATATTAAATATTACTTACTTATTGAAAACGGGTAAATGAAAACGTAGAAATATAGCCTCGAGCTATAATAATTAATGAAGGATATTTATTAAACCCATAACTCGATTCCAGAGGCAATATAGGTAATCAAGTATCTAAATCCGACATACGACGATCACGGCACAGAATACACTAATTGGATGATAAGTAGGGGAAAGAGTTTCTTTTTATATAGCAGGTTATTACTTATATTATGCCGATCGATTTTATCCTTATATAAGCACTAAAAGTTTAATGCAGCATCTGTAGTTACCATGTAAGAGAAGTTATTTATAGTCTGTACAAACGATCGTCACAATTTGTCCGTACCTAACGGTAAGATTAATATAATTCCTGGAAATTATTTTTACTTATTTTTAAAGTGTGCATAAGCGAAGCACCTACGTGCCAAACGTATTTGGTTTTTATGTAGATTAGTCCTATATATTGACGAGTATTTCTTTCTAGGAATTTCCATATTTGTTTACAACAACGAATAAACGTCTAGCCAAAAGTTTTATTTTTGTTGGGGTTGGATATTGTAGATTTTTTTTTATTTGATAATTGCCATTATAATCATAAATCATTGATAAATAATTATCAGGTAATTATTCATGTTTATTGATAACTTCATTGTGAAGTCAACTGATTTAAAATTTAGTACAAAAAAGTCATTTTTGATACTCAAGTTGAAAGAAATGAAGGGGAAAGATGAGTCATGTCACCTTTGCTGCCGATATTCGGATAAAATGAGACAAATATTTAAAGTAAGTAGATATTTAGCCGCACATAATATTGAGTCATTGTGAATAATTTTCTCGTTAGTTGTTAGGTACTTTACATTTTAGGTAGGTATTATATAAATATGCTCCAAAAATAAACTGACATGCTATATGTTTCGATAATTTTAGTGTATCTATCAATAGTTTTTTCCATAAACAATATTGCTGGCCTTTCCATCATTTTGCACTAATCATTTAGTAACCATTAAAAAAAGTATTATTACGACACGTCGGTAAATTAACATTGTATATTATTATTTTTACCGCAAATGTTATTTATATTTAGCAATTGCATTATCACTTTGGCTTAGTCATGCAATAAAGATTTCGCTAACTTTATAAATTTCTGTTCTACATTTTATTATTATAACAGTAATATCGCTTGAACGTGTCCAGTAATTATTATCTACTTCAATTGTCTTTCTCGAGAACAACGGTATAAAATTTGTGTGTAAACTCTTGAATAAACTTATCATAATTGAACTTTATTTTTATGATAGACGTAGCAAACGTAAATTCTGCCAATCTGATGATAAGTATACTTGCCGCCCCGATAATTGTTATCAACCCCCGAGAGATCAGATTACTGTCGTCAGTCACAGATGCGTAGCTACCCACAAAATCGAAATTTGAATGTCTAGGATAAGTAGGTACGTCTTCGTCACCACACTTTTCAAACCAGAACACATCATGCTTAACACATGTTTTTTTTATCTGATAATAGACAAACAGTAAAGTGCGATTGTATTGTCAATATACAAATAGACAAAATACATCACTAATCAGTTGTCGCTTTATTTATAATCAAAGCTCAATCGTAATGTCATGAAATCGAGCAGGCGCAAAATTAGCACGTGTTATTTTAGCGACGGCCTGTGGTGGTTTCTTTGTTTGAGTCATTACCATTACCCTAAGCAACGATGCCGATTTCGGTTTGAAAATAATAAAAAAATATGGCGCCATCTTACTTTTCCACATTTCTCCGTCAAGAAAACGTAAATGATATTTCATGACTTATTGCATTTGAAGCTTGTTAAATTGCTTTTGAAACGGAGAACAAATGAGTGTCAAGCAAAAAAATTGAAGAAAAGCAAAAAACCTGCCTGAATACGTTTATAAAATAATAAGTAAATTTGTACCTATTATTAATTGGATTTTACGATTTAATATTTATTTACTGCATTATATTAAATATGTCTAACCTTCACGAGTTTTTCACACACATGAAAAATCATGTTCTTAAATCGAAATCAGTATTATACAGTTCCAAAAAATCTTTCACATAATGGCCTTTCACATCTGCCATGTTTTTGTCGCCTATCTAAGAAAACGTAGGATATCAAAACGATTGACACAATGAAAACTGTTTATTAGGTTCATCAGGCAAGTTCGTCACTGACCGATGACCCCATCATCTAATTTTATTTGCGGTCAGATTTGCGTTTATAACCATGAGTAACGTTTCTAGCTGCTCTATTCTATTTTTGTCATCAATTTAATAAACAACTTTTGTTGTACCTATACCTTTGTTATTCGTTATTTGTTACACAAAGTTCAATAACTTATGAAATTTATTTATAGTGGTAGGTATTTTAAGTTCGTGGAACTACCGCTTCAAAGTATCTTCTTAACTAATAAACCTTGGAACAAATGTGAGTCACTTCATCAATCTTGCTGTAACATTTAACATTTACTTTCTATCTTTTAATTGAATTTATCTTATCAAAAGTGGATTTAAATTAATTTAGCATGTCTTTAGCTTTACTTAAAGAAGCATATTAATTCTCTCCTTAGTAAAAGGTATGTAGTGCAAGCGACATGTAAAACAATATAATCTTTCTTAGTTTTATGAGGCAATATTTTAAAACTTGAGCATTTAGGAGGACACAGTGAGCTAATTTCCCGGCTACTATTAGAAAACCATTCCATTTCCAGAATAATGTCGGAGTTTCTGAAGTTTTATCTTTACGTTATCGACATAGCATTAGTTTCGCGATAAATCGACGAAACGTTCGCGATGGTGTGATGCGATATCCCTATCAGTTGATAGTAAAAGTAATTGAATAAAACACTGACTATATCTATCATTCTGCAATAACAGCTGTTTTGTAAACATATACTTTGTTCAATAGACATAATTATGTTTTAGTAGTGCCTATAGCTGTAGCAAGAATAAACTTGTTCTATGAAACATTGAGTTAATCATTCTTTTCGACGTGATCGTTGCTACTGAAATCGAAGTAGCATTACATCACTAACCTGTTCGTAAATAAACATAAGACCACTGTCCTACATACCTAATGCAAACATTAGTGGGGCTGCGCAAAAAAAATCCTTCGAGCGAGCTCAAACGCATGAATCAGGGATGAATCATGCTGCGTTTCGTCTGTCACCGTTATTCGCAAGGTCTTACATACATCCTTCAATATGTCAGGATATTGTCATTTAGAGATAAAATATAATCTGTAAAAATATTCAGCAGCATCAGAAAATCCTTATCGAACACTTATTGAAGAACAATTGAATTAGCATATAAAACAATGCGATAGAAAAAACTTCCTCAAGTAGTTCCGCAGTAGGCAGTGAACAATTAATTGTGTAATATGTTCATGAGAAAAGGATGATCATTAATCATTTTAAATTTCCCTCATTAATTTATATTTAAAGCCACTTCCTTTTCTCACGATGATTGTTACATTAATTGATAAAAACCCATTAAAAAGGAATAAATAAAATTAAACTTCCGAAGTGATGATATATTTTTTTTTCACATTTCAATTATAACATTCATACTCTTTCATTATTATCCATTATGTAATTTTATTACTAATGGAATAAGTATGTGAAATTTTTGTGACAAATAATAATTAATCATGAAGTACAAACTACACCATGATATATTATTTATCCTATCCAAAAAATATTTTTTCCACATCGCAAGGTACCTTCTGTATATATCAAAGTTTAGTTTTAATTTCCATTACTTCTTTGGAAGCAACACTGTGTTTCTGCCTATCGCTTCCGCAATTTGTTTCCCAAGGTCATGTCATGGCACCTATGGTTTCCTTGTTACTAACGAGTTTTGAATATTATCTCATTACGTCTATTCACAAATGGATTTATTGTTCTGTTCACGCTCTAAATGTTTTATATTCTACAATCAAGTGTAGGTTTTTTACTCATATCAAATTACCAAATTTCTTACGTTAATTAGATATAATATAGGTAGGTAGGTATCTCTGTAATGGGGTTATCAACAAAACATCTGCATGTACACACTACATTATTTTGTTCAAAATAAATTAATACCTGCATTTTATTATACAAAATTTTCATACGTAACGTGACGAATAAATGAATTAACAGCACAAAGATTATACCGTGAATGTGAAATCAAGTGCTCTTTCCCTGCGAACCGGTATTTAGTGAGAATAAAAACAGTAATTCGATACATAACTACGGGGTACTAAGGAGTGGATCATAAGAAAGCTTTTTAACCGATGTGAATTGCCGATGGCTTAACATGCAATGAGCCTGGTGCATGCATGTAGATGAGTTTTGATAAACGTTAAAGTGAATGAAAATATAGTGTTGAAGTTGTTCGGCGAATCTTTGACAGACTTCTTTTTTATTTTTTGAATTGAATGACTCATTAACTAGTATTCGCGTATAAAATTTAATTAGCGTTTCTAGGTTTAAAGTTGTACCTATTGCAAAATTATTAAAAAATAACTTTTTGTATTTTGTTACCCTTATCTGTGTATACCCTTACCACTTACAAATTGTTAGTTACAATATTTCTTCTTACACTGTCACCGCATCGAAACAACCTCAACTGAAAAGATTGGGTAATAAATTAAAAGAAAAACCTTGAATTTTTATACGTTTACCTTCACTTTTCTATTTGTCTTGTAAATTATAAAATTAAAAATAATCAATAATGCTTATCAAAAATAACAAATTGTTTATAAGTTTATTTTTAATTGTAGGTTTTTGTTATCCTTGGATACTGTAGCCCTAGTCTTTTTTTTTGTGACGAGGGGGAAACCTTCAAAAGGTACCCGACGCTGTGGGAGCAACGCTGGATTATGTGGGATTCTTACCGCACTAAAACCCCCCCGGTGGCCGTACTCAGCGCTGTGTGGAGGACTCCGGGATCTCCA
>DWNE01000918.1:0-24627 GCA_018249875.1 Cecropterus toxeus | reverse complement strand
ATTTGACTCGACCCCCTCCCCCCCTTAAACACCTCACGTAATTTATGGACGCCCCCTTACAACTAATCATATGACAATTGTAGCATAGTTTGCAAAAAATCGCTTATTGCTGATACTTGCTTCGTCGAGTGTTTTGTGGCCCGCGGGTAATAGATCACCCACTGTCACAGTTAAATGGGTGCGTTAGGTAGCGTTAAACCTCGCGCTCATAAAGAAACTATATAAATATCCACTTTTTTGGAATATTATTATTATCTTTCTCTAACAGTTTCTCTGTATTCACATTCCATAATATATAATATAATATTGTATGTTAATGATATTGTGTCAAAGTAAGGATTTTGTACAAGTTTGGAAAAGTACGTACAGTAGGTACATACTTTAACGGAATGAACACTTTGTGCGGGGGATATAATGTTTAAGCTATGATTTTAGACTAATATTATCGCGGAATTGAAACATTTTAATAAGTAACTATAAACATTTAAATGATCCATTTTTGTTCACTGTAGCTTCTTGGGCCCATTCATATGTCGTTTCCTTATGATCACGGCTTATACTAATGCATATACTCGTAATAGCTGCAATGCAGATATGCTCTTAGGTTTAACAAAAACATTTTTAACCTTTCATACCATTTTTCTTTAATATCTTTTACGGTTTTTACTAGTAACATAGTTAAAAATATTGGAACAAAAACCGGACTGCCTAATTTAACGTTTTATATGATTTTTCGTCAAAATAGTAGTAATCGTTTGAATTTCAGCTGCCGGGTCGTTTTGATTTAATCCATATATTGAACAATGTCACTAGTTTTGATGAAGTCCTTGCAATAATTTTCTCTTTTAATTTCTTCTAGAAAAGTTTCAAATTATCATATTAAAATATGACCGAATCTGTTATAAAATTCGCCGTTTGATCTTAATACTAAAAATTTAAAGATTTTATATATTCATATCGAACGGCTTAAATCTTTCATTGCGTACCAATCAAGCTTGTACAACTAGACTTCAGAATTTTTAAAGACAACTAGAACACAGTGAACAATTATCAGAATTGATTACCAGATCAAATTTCAAGATTTTTTTTAAATACCTTAATCTCTTACTTTGAATAAATTTCATTTAACATCGTGCATTTACCTATCACTTACTGTAAAAAAATCGAATAAATTGTACATACGTTTACGTCCACGTGTGTACTATGTATGTACGTACCATCTCTTCCTATTGTTCTCTAAAAACATCATTCCATTTACAGTTTTGAACACTCTCTTTAAAACTATATTTATATTAAAAAATATATAATAATGACGTCCTTAGAAAAAGTTCTCACTGTTATAAACGTTCCATTATTTAATTGTGTGCACTAGTAACCATGTTTTTTATGAATTTGTTACGTCATAACATCTATAATGTATAAACTCATTGTTTGAACAAGATTAATTTTAATTCACAAATTGCTTTAATTTCTTAAACACATACATCTTTGATTTGCAGTTATATGTATAATTTAAAAGAATTTTTCCAGGTGGTAGAACCAATGTAGTTCGACCGGGTAAATACCATCGCCTCACCAACTTCTAGCGTGAAGCAGTTCGTGCGTTTCGGTGGAAGGGTGTGGCTGCCGGCTCACTTATATATGAGGACAACATCTTAAACCTCGGAAATAGCAACGCATCTGTGTTCGACTTCAGATAGAACCCCTGTTCTATATGAAGTTGCTCATTTTCTCCGCGTGTACGCAATTATGGGGTTTTCATCATATTATCATGATATTTATACGTAATTGCGTAAATATGTATGTGAATACTGCCTATAGAAGTGAAAACTCTTAAAAATTACGCACGGAGGTATATCTATGTGCATATATATATACACAGTATCATATATTGCTCGTGGAAGGGTTCGGGGACGATGACGCGACTTTCATGATTTTTGTCCACGAAGAAAGTGTTTAATGCGCCTAAAGAAGTTTTGGGTCTAGGTGTTTATGTATGCGTCTTTGTGTATCCATTGTACCCACGACACAGAAGAAAATCCTAGTGTGGGGCTATGAGTATAAAAAGGGTTTTTTTTAAATTATTTATAGGGCATATAAATCTGGCCATAAAAATAAGTCACTAAATACATCCAAATTCTCAGCGGGTTCATCAAGTGTTACTTAATCTCTTAGCTATTTCGCTTCCTACTCTTATGTATGTCCTTCATTAGTTTGACGAGGCTTCGTCTATTATGGTAACGACCCCCTACGGGACGCTTGTAATTATTGCGATGCTCTTTAGCGAAGTAGCTCTTGCTCATACGTTAGTTATATCATACCATCTTTCTGTTCAAGAAGTTTGAGAGTCAAGAGGAAACTTCCTTTTGAATTATAGAGCAATCGACCTTTGCTCACTTATAAACTGAAATTATTTTCCACACATCATATTTGCTCTGGTTATAGTGTAATGAACGTCAATGTTTTAACAGGCTTATTATCACTACGTTTTACCGGTATTTGATTTCAAATTATCTTATAAACTCTTGCCAAACTATATGATAGGGAAAATCTAGCCTAGGTTTGATGAATTCAGTGTAAAGTTAACGTATCATCTACAGTTTATGGACTAAAAACAAACTTTTTAATTCTTCTTACCTACGAGAAGAACCTTCCTTTTAAAAGTTACCTTAGAAATGGTAATATTTATTTTAGGTGTAAAGTAAATCAAGAAATCTACAACGCTAATGATATGATAAGCTAATGAATGTAAATTTGATGACCCATGTGGCGGAGTGGTCACCATACCGATCTGACGCACAGTGGGTTCGTCTTTGAGTATCCATGATACCCACGACACGGGATAAAATTCTAGTCTGGGGATATAAGTTGCGTAAGCGAAGACGCAAAGCGTTAGTTATAAAAAGTGATGAATGTCAAAGTACATAAAGCGCTTGGCAGCAGTCTCGGAGATTAAAGACGGTTGCACTCCGCGCCTGCAAAGATTCTTCGCTTGCTTTAATACCTTCCTTAATATTATATCTAGTGTGATTACAGTACAGAATGATATCCAAACAAGTAGAAATTGGAATATTTTTTGTTTAATCTTTGTCATAATATTGCTATAACTAGTTATATCAATATCTCATCCTCATCATTTGTTTTAAGTGTTAAACAGCATGACAAACCCTAGATACCTTTTTTCAAACATATTTCATATCTACTAATCTGTGCTTCATCTGTGTAAACTTTTGTTATTCTAAAATAATACCCTATTCGTTATTGGAATACAGTAAAAACAGTTCCTCTTTAGACTTACTTTAATTTGGAACACCTTAAAGGGGTAAGGTGAGTATGTTATGACGTGCGATTTACCGCTACCACTTCTGTGCCGTGAAGTAGTTCAGTTTTCCTGAAGTAGTTGCCGGCTCACTATCATCTAAGGTGACCATCTTAGTCTTACTTGAGATTGGCCATAGATGCGGTGCTATTTCTTAGCACTAACTTGGAAGACCTTCGATAACCTCTGACAGAGTTCCACCTTTCTTATATACTTATAATCATTAAAAGTTAAAGTGTTATATACTTATAGCCGTATTTAGAATAAAGATCATAATTACTTGTTTCAGGCGGCTTGAAGGCATAACGCATGCAACAGAGCTAATAAATGGACGCTACTCCGCCTACGCGTCAGTGACGCTGCAAGACGCGGATCTGCCGTCGCCAGCGGAGTTCATATGCACTCTGCGGATCCCACTAGCCAACTATGCGGTCCGTAAAGAAGCTATATACTACCCCGGTAACACTTTGTGTGTTTAATAATTTTATTCATGGATGATAATGAATTATAAATGTCGTTGACAAATATTAATAATAATTGTCGTTGAAAAGAATTAAAAATATAGGAATGTCGCATAATAAAGGTCACCTCATCTTCGACAATTTTAAGAAAATTTATTTTTTTTTTTAAAACACTGGTAGCACCTGAAATTTTCTCTTGGTCTGTCGAAAACAAAAACAAAATCATTCCACGGGAACGTTATTTTTTTTTTCGGAAAAAAAAATTAACTATTGTAGACTGTAGTCTATCTCGGAACTAAATTTTATTCAGGTCCGTTTAGCCGTTCTGGCGTGATTCAGTAAAAATAACTTTGAATACCTTGGCTCTGATAGTGCAGGAATTCTGCTTATATTAAGGCTTAGGATTTTGGTTGAGGTCTAGCGTTTTATATAAAATAGACTAGGTTGAGTTGAACGAAAAAGAAAACATAAAAATTGTAAAGTCATAAAGTATCGGTCTCAAATATCTCCACTCCTACATTTCCTGTCGACATCCAGGCGACTAAGGGACAAATTTGATAAATTGGGCAGTAGCATCTTTCTGTATAACTTTAACATCTTTTGTGGTTACCAATTCGCATACAAGGCGCGGTAACTATTGTCAAAAATTCTCATCAGGTTCGAACCATGTCCAGCAGTAAACGACAAAAGGCCGATGGAAAATAGTATTTTATGTTAATATATTTTAAGAGTTTAATATTTTTAATACTTGTACTTTGACAGTAAGACAACCTGGTTTGCCTGTTTGGTTTTTAAACGTCTCCAAAGGCCTTCAAAGGTTTGGTTTGCAGTCGAAGTACGTGACAATTGTTTCATAAAACGCAAATTCTTTTAAAAATTGTGTATATGTACCCAGAATTAAACATTTTATACCAAGGACTTCTCGTAGTTGTATCGTTCAAGGCTTTTACTGTCTTTATCACGAAAAGAAAATAAAAATTATAAGAACCAGAATCGTCGAAGTAATTCTTGAGAGGCCATATTTTAGGCGCACGGAGAAATCATTATCGAAGATTTGGAGATCTCTAACAGCCCCTTGAGGAAACTATCTGCAAAAGGGCTTACGTATGTTCTTTGAGGTGAAAAATGTTCACGGAATATAATGTTTAAAATATATCGAGTCATACTTTATAAGGACATCTGTGAATATTTTGCTATAATAAGAATCGAAAGAAAAATTGTTAGAGTTAGATATATGACGATGGTAAGAGTTATGTACCGACATTATTTAATTAAAGAAATTTGGTAAATATCAAGTTAAAATAATGAATACCAAGTACGAGTCGGACTCATGCACGAAGGGTTTTTAGTCACATTATCTATAAAAATGGCAAATAAAACTTTTTAACAAAAAATAGAAACCGACTTCCATGTCACCAAAAAGCAATAAAATAATTTAAAAATATGTTATTTAAATTATTTTATTGCTTTTTGGTGACATGGAAGTCGGTTTCTATTTTTTGTTAAAAAGTTTTATTAAGTTAGTAGAGTGAGTAGAGAGTAGTTATTAGTCATAGTGTGATATTATATGGCCTAAAGCAATCCTCGATAAATTTATTATTCAACGCAAAAAGATTTTTTCAATTCCAAATTGTAGTTGCTGAGATTAGCGCGTTCAAACGTACAAACTCTATGCTTTCTAATATTAGTATATGTAGATGCCAAAACTTGCGAGGATGTTTTTGTTATTATTGCACGCAAAAGTACTGGTAATATTCCACTAAATTTCACACAGATAATTTAAAACCTGATTGAACATAATGATATACTCATTACCTTGATAAAAATGACCATAGCGAGCAGAGTTGCAGGGATAAGCTCCTAGTAAAATAAAGTAATAAGAGTACGTAATGGTTTTTGGTATTAGTTGTTTTCTTTTTACGTAGAATCGAATTGAATGTTTTTCTGGATTTTTTTTATAGACACTAGGGTAACACCAATTTCTGCGTAATAATAGCAGTGCTAAGTCTTGAGATGATAAGTAGTCACTGCCGCCCATCGACATCTTTAAGCAACTTCATATTGAACAGGGGTTATATCTGAAGGTCTGAAAATAAAATAAGACTTTAGGCAGAATTCATCATCCTTCAACCTTGTAGAAAAATACATTGTATTCTTATATTTTGGTTTCAAAGGTTAAAAGTAATGGTAAGTAGGAATTTCTTACCTGATGTATACAAACTACCTGATATGCTGCTGATATGATATTATTATTAGTTGATCTTTAATTTCATTCATTTTTGCATGGGCTGCTGTAGCCACTACTAAGCCAAACTATATCAATTCGATTATTTTCATGTAAACTTACAAAATTCTGTTTTACTTTTCTTGTATATCCCTTTTTATAATACCACAAGCACACTATTTTCTATACTGAAAATTTGGGCAGGTCTCAAGCATAAAACTGTATCAGTATCACCGCGGTACAATAATATTTGATACATAAATCCCTGAGTAAAATTCGTACTTATTATTATTAGTATAACTAATTGTAGATAGTATAAAAAATGTGATTGTATTTATTTTATTGCCAATCTTATACTCTGTTGACGCGGCCACTTTAAAAACTATAAAAATGTCTCGCCGTCGCTATTTAGTGGAGGGATTAGCATAATACTGTGTAGTGTAGAGGTCGCACTTGAATCTTTATCGCCGTGCGGAGCAGACGTGATTAAGACAAGGTTATGATTTTTAATTAATTTTATAGTAATAATATTGTGTTATCGTGATTTGCACTGCAGTTTATACAAATTATTTCTGCAAAAAGAAACAATATCAGATGCGATCAGGAGTTAGATGGGTAACCGCTAGTGGAGAAATTTCACGCGCGTTCTAAGCAAGGCAATTTAGAGCAAGCTGTATGCCTTAGGCAAACAAGAATTTGTGACCTCGTCGGACGGTGATAAAATTGTTTATTTCTAAAATGTAAACATAGAAAAAATAGTTTTTTAATCTAATTTGAAATAGGAGGATCTGTGTTCAGCTGTATGCATTTGTTTTTCGTATACTCGAATGTATTATATTGGCCTTATTGGTTTTTTTTTGCCCTGGGTAAAGCTTATGGGGGTTTTGGAAATATAAGACCGGAATTTCTTTTGCTACTTGCCACTAATGCATACCTTTTTCCAAAAATTTTATATACGATGGAATCGGTAAACTGCTGTTCGTACACCTGTTCGTAGTGTCGCCGTCCTTATGTTTGAGTGAAAAGGTGTGGTTACCGGTTCACTATTTGCTGTAAGCATAAACAAAATTGTTTTGCGGATACGTAATAAACTAATGGCCACTGACTATAATCATTCTCGTTTGCGACTTCAATCTTATAAAAAAAAAATAGTGTGCTCCAGGTCTGCTCAAATAGTAAGAGGCACGTGCCGTACAGTGTAAAATAAAAAGGTGTAACAGCCAAGTTCGTTTACAGCGGCACGGACGCGATGTTATAGCAGTGATAAATATAATGAAGGTTAACCCCTTTGTTTCTACGTGTATAGGTTAACAAAAGGCGGTGAACGATATTTTCTAACTAACTAACGCTATTTTAATATTATTATAAAAAAATCTTTTAAAATAAACATGAAAATTTTGTGACTTGAACATGAATCTTGATGAACTTCTACGGGTGTTTGAAAAGCACCACACGTACAATATAAATCTAAAGATTTATTATTATTATTTTTTATATAAATTTATTTGAAAAATTTGAGACCTAATTTATTAATTAGCGGTTCTTTAATGCAATATGAGTTGATGTTGACTAAAGGGAATAAATATCCCCCATAAGAAAAATAAACAAAGTATAAATGAAATAACTTGGAATAAATTCATAAAAAATAACCTTGTAGTCTTTCTCTTTACATGAAACAAGTCTCTTAACCATGGCTCATTGAATCTCAGATCGTAAAACAGCAAACTCGATTGTTCTACGGTTTTATTAAAATTAAAACGACCCTCTCCGAAAATCGTAACGGTGAACGACTGTAGCCTTCCGATTGTCGTAAAACCGACTTAAACAAAGTATTTCTATTTGTTTTATCTTAAATATGATAATTCAATTTAGATATTGTTGTTTTAATACATCAAATGCAACCACTCACGCCATCTACTGTGCATAAGAAATATCTTTGGATTAATTACCTGTTCATAATCCAGAACGGATCAATCTGTATTGTGCATCTGTAACTTTTTTGTCTGTGTAATTTTTATACGAATTAAAAGTATTCTGTTGGTTATTCATCGCTGAAAGTAACGAGTCGTTTTATTTAAAATATTAAAAATATATAGATATTAAAAAGACTAACATATCAAACTTGTATATCTGTGATCGATCTAAAGAAGGCAGGAATTTATAGTAAGAAGGCCTAACTAAGGCTATAATCTTGTCCTACGGCCTAATTCTGAGGCCAAAGTTAGATCGCCTCGGATAAGTAGATAAGTATTATCTTACTAAAGGCAAGAAAGACATTTGACCTTGCCATGACCCCCCTACCACACCCTTCAGACCAGAAGCTGCAGCGTACTGCAGCGTATAACACTGCTGTTATTAGGCAAAAATAGGTGTGGCGGTGTTGCTTCCGGAGTTGAAGCATAAAGAGTTCTACCACCTTTAATAATGAATTTAGAAGTCTATTCAGGAACTAAAATTTTGACTATTCGTCATTCTATACATCTGTGGCATTCACAATACAGGAAAATATCCAAGACTCTATCCAATATATCCAGTGACTATGATTGCACAGAACATTATTTATATATTTTGGATATATTCATACAACAATGATAACTCACTATAAGATTAACTTATACTACAGTCTCATAAAAAATCACGAAAGGTTTCCTCAAAAAGTTACACAACGTTTATATCACTTCAAAGAGAAACTTTCCAGATTGATTGTGGTCGAATGACTCGTGTACTGTCGTATTCGCTGAAAAATGAGCAGAGAATCTGTGACAGAAAGAAACTGCCCCAGTATTTAATCGCCCGGAGCTCGGTTTGGGACAATGCTGAATTAAATAGGGCCGGGGAACTCCGAAAAAATTCGAAAATAGACGGCGTCGGTGTTTTCCAGCTGTGAGTTAGTTGGCCTCTATTTTATTTCGAATTAGTGGCTGCGTATTCAAGGGAATAGTGGGAAAGCGCTGTTTTAAACGTGGAAAACAGTTCCATACATATTTTAGATTAAACGTAAAATCTAAAAGAGAATTAAATTATGGTTTTAATTTAAAGGTATTGTACTTCGTTCATTATAAGTAGGAGTGTATTATTTTGATTTAATGTATTTTTTTTTATACTTTTGATTTATCTTATTTTATTAAGTTGTATCTGTTTAACTAAGTCTTACTTAATGCGTGGATTTATGCTAATAGCATATAGTATTTAAAAAGTTAAGCCTCCTTAATTGATAATGGGTAATTGATATTATGTGAGATTTACAAAAATATGAAAATAATTTTTCAATGGTGGCCATCTTGATTAATTTTTTCTTCGAAGTGTATTCTGTAAAATGATCTATTTCATTTGATATCTGAATCCTTATGTGAGGTGGGTAGAACTCTGTTTGGAAGATTAAACCTAAGCATAATTACATACTTACTTACTAACAAACATTGCAAGCTAAAGAAAAGCTTGTAAAAATCGTAGTCTCGAAGTATGAAGTGCTTAAAGCCTAATATTTAAAAAATGACAATTCTTAAACAGCAACAATTAATAAAACCGGCCAAGTGTATGTCGGACTCGCTCCCAAAAGGTTCCGCACCATTATCATTAAAAAACGACAAAAAATCACGTTTGTTGTATGAGAACACCCCTTAACTATTTATTTTATTTTAATTTAATTATTTATTTTAAAAGTGTATGTATAATTAAAACGGTCCTGTCGCTTATTAAAATCGACCAAAAAATATTTTTGATGTATGAGAGCCCCTTTAAATATTTATTTCGTATCATCGTATCAATTTTCAACTGTTTAGCTATCACGTTTCATGATATACACTTTGGTGTCGGGCAGACAGAGAGACACACATCGGAGTCTTAGTAATAGGTACCCTTTTTTACCCTTTGGAACCCTAAAAATACAAAGCACCACCTAGTTTTAATGAGTAATTAAGTGCTACTCAGTACTCACTACTGACTTCATTTATTCAAGTTTTACTAAGTTTACTTTGTATTCTACTATACAACTTTCAGTAAACACATAGTAGAATTTTGTAGTTTGTATCCAGTTCGTAAATTTTTCGCTATAAATATTTGTTGTATTTAATAAAATACACTGTAGATGCTGAAATTTTAAGTTGGCATTCATCGAAGATTTTTATCTATAGCGATCGTGACGTAAACGCAAATCGAACTAATTCTTTGAACTTTTAATTGAATTAATTCTTTCTTAAGAAATATTTTCTTAACTTTAATTACTCTAGAATAAGGATTATAGAAGTTTACCAGAGATTTGGCTTGTCTCCCACAGTCTACATTATTAAGAATATTTCCTACAAGCGCCTTTTCGTCTCAAAGTTTCACAAACGAGGTACCGAGCCGTATTGTTAGTCGTAAGAATGCATACTTGCTTAATGAACCGAGAATACGCGATGAAGTTTGAAAGCCTTGCTACAGAATTGTATTGTGTATGGCACGAGTCTTTATGTTTCAGCCGTTCAGAAATGGCTTAAAATACCATTATTAAAATTGCCTAACACTACTATAAAGTATTCTCCTTTATATTATTCGTAACAAAATATTAAATACATTTAATGTTTATGTTTTGATTAAAAGTATCATATTTATTAAGTTAAATTACTGACATAGACATAGGGTTAAGTTACTGCTACCGACATGACTTGTATAGTATGTAATAATAATTTTATGAATGTTTAAATAAATTTCATAATTTAATGAATACAATTAATACTTATGAATGTAAATAATGATACTTTTCAATGATTTTCAATAGGACTTATAAATGTTATTTGTATACCCAAAAGGGTCGAATATAGCGCATTTTATGTAACTATTATAATACCTGTAAGACTTATATTCACAAATAAAGAGGTTTGATTTGATTTGAGTGAGTCCAAATATCTGATGATTCGTTGCAACCAAAAGACTTATTTCTAAAGTCTTGTAAAGGAGACTGCCTCGCCACCTTCGTCAAACTCGATTATTGATCGAAACACATTAGCGTTTAAAACTACGGTTGTAAGTCTTACTTAGTATTATAAATGCGAAAGTTTGTAATGATGTATGTGTGTTTGTTACCCATTCTTTCATGCAAAAACTACTGGTTGGATGTCGCTGAAACTTGATAAAAAGATAGTTTTAACCTAGATTAACACATAGTATATTCATTGCCATAGTCAACGTGACCGAAGTGACGTGACTGACGTGACGCAAGAATGAACTAGCCAGGAATAGATCCGATCATCATAATTGTGATCGCATGTTTTTATCCGACTACGTCAGGAGGAAGGTGATGTTTTTCGAACGTATATATATATAACGTATAACGTATGTATGTTTGTATGTATGTCCATTTCTTTGGCACGCGCTACACCCCAAATGGCTTGACGGATTGTGACGTATCACATATCACAAGAATCGTCTCAGTTTGCATAGTGACATAAGACTATATATTTAAAAAAATGGCGCCTGGAAATAGAGGAAATAGGGGCGGGAGGGATGTTTTTTTTTGCAATTACGATAATATGGGTGTCAAATGAAAGCTACCAAATATACAAATGTAAAGTATATATATTATAATACTCAAAAGTATTGACTTGACTATTTTGACAAAGGCTCATTTAAGCGTTAAATTAAATATATATATCAATATGAGCAATAATTTCGTTTTAGGCAGTCGGGTTTTTGTTTTAATGTTTTGACGATGTTATTAGTTACAGTAGTAATGTTCAATGTGATATACCTAATAATAAAGTTAATACGTACCTTATCAGTTATTTATCAAGATACATTGCAGCACCGTATCCTCATTCATACAATTCTATAAAAGCTGGAACAATAAATATGTCACATTCAATTTACAAGTACCAAATAACTGCTGTCCACCCGAAAGTGGGTGTCAACCGACTTCGCCGTCTATCTTATCGAATGGTATTAGAGCAAGTAATGATATAAGTTTTACCTGAATTAAGACTTCAATACAAGTTATTGAAGTTTTTTTAGATGTGACATTAGGCTTGTGAAGTGAATGAAAGGGCGTTGAAACTAATTTGAAGTACTATTAAAGGTCAAATAATGGTCAGTAGGTACTCTTTCGGAATAACGATGAAATAAGTATAATTAAATAATATATGTCTTATTAAGTTATTTTTTCTGAAACAAATATTTTTTTGTATCCTATATATGTAGATACGGATTTGATTAATACTTTAATGCAAGCAATTATATACTCTTTACTACAAGTAAGTTATTTTGAAATTATTTATTTATTTAGGATACAAACGATAACATATTACATAATATTATAACATATTACATAATATAATAACTATTTTTTGTGAACTTACTTGGTTTCAAGCAAAATCAGATAATAAATATAATTTTAAAGATTATAATATAATTTTCAATTTGGACTTACTCGGAGTTCAATAAATTGAGAAGTGCCTAATTGGAGATACCTCAATTGCTATTGCTTTCAACGAAGCCAAAATGCCAAAGTTGATTGTAATTAAAAACTCTCTTCTATGTTAAAAATATCATGTTTAAAAAAATATTTTAAATGTTCATTTATTGACATTCGAATGTTGAACCTTGCTAATTATGAGCAGAAACTTTTGAAATTGAAATTTAATTTAATACGCGGTTTGACATCGAACTTTTTATTAAAATGTAAAGTTTTGACACTGACATTTCGATACAAGTTTTAGCTGTTATTTTCAATTACACCAATTTTTTTGCTCTTCCCCGACAGAATGGAAGAGGATTTGAATATCGCTATTCCTTTTTTGCAATCAAATTATATCGTTACTTCGTTTAACTTATTTAAGTTATTTTCAAAACAGAGCTTAAGTTGGAAAAAGTACAAAAATAAGGCTCTAATGATATTGTGGGCGGAAAGAAGTTTTCTACTGTTGATTACTGTTACAGAGAAAACTTTTTTATTTATTTTATTTGTTTTTCTTTTTCAAATTATTGTATTTATTTAAGTCGTTTTTTGAAAGTATGTTGTTGTAGCGTACCCAAGGTTTTTGCAAGTAATATTTAATTTTTATATTGTTAAAGATATTAATAAAAAAATTGCGTGTTCTTATGTTATTCTAGGTTGACTTGATTAGTTACATTATTAACATCGAGCCGTACATTCTACATCTCAGGATCAGTAGGAATTATAAAAAGGAATATTTAGGATAACTAGAATGCTAGAAACATTACCTCGTTTACATATAAGAGTAGTGCATGCATCTTTCTGAAATTTCATACATAATTCCGTCTATGAAGTGGCAGTAACTAAAACTTCATACACCCCTAGAGCCCAATATGAATTAAATGAAACTGCATCAAGAAATAACTGTATACAAGTAAAATAATTTTTTTGATTAAAATTTTGTTAACTGCAAATTACCATTTTGTAATAAAACATAATTTGATTAAGGAACCTCGCTGGGCGTTCCTCGTTGTTTTCCGCCACCGTTAATTTCTATTATGGACTTGACCTCAAAATATTAGACTTGCAAAGTGTGGTTTCGTATCCACAAAACAACATAGGCCAAATTTCGTTTTAGCACGACCACGCTACGTATTATTTTATATTATACACGCCTAGTTCATTCGATCTCGCTACCAATAGAGGCTATGGAGGGATTAATCAATTCTAGTGTAATGCGAGCTCTGTAATACATAAAGTACTGACTGTTGCAGGTATAGATGCATTTAATTTAGGAAACAGGATATTTAGTCATTAAATTTTATTGTTACTTTTTGTTGCAGGCTATATTGTTTTGATTTTGATTATGTTTAGTATTAAGCTTATTTTGTACGACTTCACAGTACAGGTCACTTAATCATTCAATTTAATTGTTATTTTTTTGATGCAGGCTATATTGTTTTGATTTTGTTTATGTTTAGTTTTAAGCTTATTTTGCAGGACTGTGATGATCATCGTCGATATCTTTTCTTTTCTTCTTCCTTTTATCTAATATCTAATTAATAATATTTGAATCGGAGCAAATCAGTTCCATTTTAATTGATTTCGTAATATTTGTAGAGTTAAATCTCTTATTCAAATCCTTTGTTTTAAATAACTGAAAGTTAAACGAAGTTACAACAGGCTCGGAACAAAAATAAAATCGGTAGAGCGGCTCAATTCCAACCCACTCCTAATTTGTCGGCGAAAGCAAAAGTTGGAAGTAATTGAAAGCCAACTCCGTTAAAACTTGTACCGGGAAATGCCAATATCGGTTAATATTTAACTGCTTCGACTTTGTTTCGTTCTATTTGAATTAGTTGAATTGTTATAATCGGTGCAATGGCCCTTAGAAGTCCAACGCCTGTAAAAGCCTTTTTAAGCATCGGCCGTTGATTAGGGCAGAGAAAGTGTCTAAGCGCCCTTTGCACGACTTTAATTGTGTATAGGTTCTATGAAGCTTAATGTATCTCATGTTTTACGTTACTTTAACTATTATAATTGTTTGTATGGTTATACATGTATAGTTTAATTTGTGATAGAGTTAAGGTATTTTATTATAATTATACAAAAATCAAAAACAAACGTGTTAAAGTGTTTTTTTTTTTGACAGACAAAATAAAGGTATTTTTAAACACTAATAATGTACGTATTAAATGAAAGAGTTTTCTGCGAAAACTACGGAAATTTAAAAAGTGATTCTATTGAAAACAAAAAAATGTTTGTATTGTCCTTTTAACTTTTATTCGCTTTCAATTACATGTGACTTAAATAATATATTAGGACTACATAAGGACAACGCGCTTGGAGGACTCCGGTTGCGTTCCGTTGGAGATCCCGGAGTTCTCACAGCGTTGTGGACGGCCATCGGGAAGGTTTTAGTGCGGTAAAAATCCCACATAACCCAGCGTCGCTCCCACATTATCGGGTACCTTTGGAAGGTTTCCCCCTCGGAAAAAAAGGACTACATTCTACCGCATATATTTTCAACCATTAAGTCTCAGTTAAAATGAAAAACTGAAAATAATAAACGAAAGGATTTTACTTTTATAGAGACACTTTATAAAAGTAAAATCCTTTTGTTTATTAACATACGATTGTCTTGGCTTCATCACCATACGATTGTCTTGCAGATCTTAAAACAAAGCACTAGACCGTGCAAAGGAAGAGCAAAACACATCAGTAAAGTAAAAGACCGTGACAAAAAGAGATGTTATCGGAAATTTCAAAGTACACCATTGTTTATTTACAAGTAACAAAACCTAAAATACGATTTACAAAACTTGTACACAAAGAAATAAATACTTAAATACCTACACAGCTGTTTTAATGTTTTATAGTTCTGAAGCATAATTATCTGCGTTATTCTTGAAAAAGAGTGCAACCATAAATGCATCTACTTCGGATAGGTTTCTGTTATCAGCGTGTTATTTTTGTCCATGTTGAAGTTAAAAACTTTTAATAATGACACTGGCAATAAAAGATCGTAAAATAACTCGAGAATAAACAAATTTAAAGGTAAAACTAAGTAATTAACACACAAAGTACACAAGATAAGCCGGCGTTTCCTAGTTGTTTACTAGTGGGTGACGTCACCAGAGTTACAACCAATCACAGAGCGTTTCTGCCGTTTATAGTTTATCGCAATGAAGCGTTCATTGCGACGAATTGTGGTCATCCTAGTAGATAGTGTATCTACTAGGATGGCCACAATTCGTCGCATATTTTAATTAGTGTCAAATAGTCTATTATTTTCAAAAATTTGTTCAAGAATGAAGTTCATTGTTATAAATAGCGTCACGTTCCTTTTTTTATTAACCCTAAAGTCGAATTATATATTTTTTAAGATTCTCAACAGCTTGCTGCACAAATGACAACAAATTCGATTCTTGCGTGAATTTTGGGACACTCTAAATTATTTTACATGAGTATAGCAACGTGCGGAAAATGCAGTATAATGAAGTCATTATTTTTCGGAGCGCGACTTAGGCACTATTTCACTTAAATTAATGCTGCTACGTATTAAGTAGATAAACGACGTGTTAAACTATGTAGTACAAGACTAAGTAACTTTATAAAATACTTAGTCGTGTACTACATAGATGCAGTAGGTACTACATTTAACGACCCGAGTGGCCGTGCGGTTACCATACCGGTCTGAAGCGCAGTGGGTCTCGGGTTCGATTCCCGATAAAGAATTTTAGGCCATAATTATACTGAGTATAAATATGACTAAATGGATGAACAAATATACGTTTCCATGAAATGAAGTCTTTCCGATTTTCAGCTTTTTTAGAGCAGTTGCAATAGGAAGTCTGGTGAGGGTAGCTATTTGGTCAAAACATCTAGTCGGTGGCAAGCTCTCATTCCAGCACTACCAATTTTTCGAGGTAGTCTGCTTGTCGACGAGTGATGTGACCACAATAGCCGACGATCCTCTGGTAGCAGATGGTTGATAATCTGAATTATATAGGTATATGTGTAACATTACAACAGTAGTTTTTAAATATACATAAATGTGTAGTATGTGTTTCTAAATATACTCCTAAAACACAATTTTACCGTAAGATAATTCGTTGAGAATGTCATTGGACATTCAATTTACTATAATAACCCCCAAATTAAAATAATATACAGATTCAATAAGATATTCTCATAATCAATTCACTGAGATACCCTCACAATAAGATATTCTCCTGTGCCATTGGTGGCTTAAATACACATAACACAAATTCACAACTACCCAGAACGGGAACAGAAACCTAAATTCATCATTTACATAGATATCTGTCTGGCTGGGGATCGTAGCCAGAACCCACTACGTATCCGACTTGTACGATGAGCGTCCCACCACGCGGGTCGTCAATACTTCGACAGGTATTTAGTATTCTGTGAACCTAATAATCGTCCAAGTCATTCCGTTCAACAATTATGCATTGAACAAACTTGAATTACTTATTTATGAATAGAATAATATAATTGAATTCGTAAAGAATTTCAATGAAGTAGTCTATCGTTTGTATAATTTAACCAACTGTAAAGAATAAATTCTAGTTCAATTTATTGAAATACGTGTTACAGACATGATAAAAGAAAAATAAGGAAGAGAAAAAAATAATAAAACGAACAACATCCATGACATTTTGTAATTATATCGTAAAAGAGAAATATGAAAATTTAATAGTATTATGTACGGCGCATTCATCCATCAGTTTTTCAAAGTCCACTGTGACGTAAACCTCATCAAATGAGGAATTTTGAAAATAGTGACCGCGAATAACTCCGAAGAAAAACCTTCAAGTTCATATCAATTTAAATTATTCATGGTGTAGATATATTTCTCATTAAAGATATTAAAATATACAGGGCCAAATAGGTTTATTGTTTTTAAAACTAGAAACATTTAAGCAAATATCCCAAATTTAAACGTTTTTTTTTGTTCATAATGATTAATTTAATTTAACGATTTATATGAGTTTTTGTAAAAGCAGTGTAAAAGTAATATAGTATACGTATTTTCAGATTTGTCTATTTATTAGATTTCATTTGATACCCTGTCATGACAGTAGAAAGTCGCCTTTTCTCCCCCCTTTTTTCCCCTATTTGCAAGCGCTATTTTAAAAAATCATACAGCGTATGTCATTTTCGACATAGATGAATGTAATGATATGTCATAAGTCACGATCCTTCAAGCCGTTTAGGCTGTAGCTCGTGCCAATGAAATGGACATACATACAAACAAACGTACATGCATATTCCGTACATACTCTCGAAAAACATAAAACTCCTTCTCACGTAGTAAAAATAAAATAACTTTATCTGTTCAATTTTTTTTAATGAAGTGTGTACTATCTTTCATTACCGTATACTTATTTGAATATCGTATCGTATATAGAAGTATATATAGAAACATAAATGTATACATTAAAGTATAGTAAATAAACTTCACTATGTAGATAATTAATTTGCGTACTAATTAAACATACAGGGATAAGGTGAAACACTCATACCTTGTTTTTTAATGTCTAATTATTAAGCTGAAATAAAGTACATACGTTTTAGTACTTAAGTGTGTCGTACACATGGTGGTTTTGTTTAAATCGTCCATTAGGCACGCTTACGATAACTACTTCGGGTGTCATCTGAAAGAAAAATCTTTGCACAATGCTTGAAGCACCATCAATTTACCTGTCTTCGTGAATAAAGACGGCCGAAGGATCTTTTGTCATATGCGTATTCTAAATAAGAAGGCTCTATCATGAAGGACCTCTTGCCCATTACGGATTTCGCCTTTTGATGGGTGCTCTATATTGTAGAGTATTTGGATGATTTCATTGTGCTTATACCTACTTGTATAGTTTTATTACTTAAATTCAGATATTTTAAAATGATATTTAGATTTACAATATAAGCGACGACATTAAACAGTAAATTCACTTTTAATTGCGTTTCGGTATTTTTGAAGGAAATTTAATTTAAAATGGCAAAATTCGCATAACATTTTATTACACTAATACACGCCGTTCCTAAGTGTGGGAATAGAAAGACTTATCAGTACATAGGTACTGAATTGAATCTACAATTATTATCATCGTTATGTCGAAGAGCTTGTAGTAGTAGTCGGCAGTTACCATTTACTACCAGAAAGAAAACGAGCATGCAGACCGCATGCTCGATTTCTACTTCAATCTGAAAAAAAATTGCAATATGTACAATGTGCGCCACACTTGACATAGTCTTGAAACTGGGAATCCAAGTTCAAATCCCATACACGCACAACTGATTTATTGAAGTGACAAGTAGTAGATCTTACTTATCACTTTCAAAATCGTACGAATTATCGAAAGAAATATAAATCTTGATTTACTCGAGCGTCATAGAGACCTATTGGGTTGCGAAGCTTAGATGATGAGAAGAAAAAAATCGAAAAAAAAAACTGATCCTTTATCCTTGACGGTCGACCATATGTAGAAGGCTCATATTCGGTGGGAGTACTTAATAGGGTACAAGGTATCCCCTTGTATATTAATCTGCCGCGCTTTAGTAAATCCCAAAATCCCCTCATGGGCTCCCCTGATTATATACCTGAGTGTTTCCTTAAACAACATTTGAAGTTCAGTTAAGTTCATACTGTCCATATATTCCCAAATCTCATACTAAGCAGCGCTAAAAACTATTGACATTGGGCAGAAATAGGTTAGTTGGTTGTTTCACTGAACCACAAGGTGTTCTATCACTTTTAAAAGCATATAGACTCAAATGTTATAACATAAGACAAGATGTTCTGCTTCTACTATATAAAAGTAACGTGCTCTAATTAATAATTCTTATACAGTATTCGCTACAAATTACTAAGAGAAGAATAATGTTTCCTTCCATGAAAGCTTACATTCTCCGTAGAACGGAAGCTTGAGCTAAGTTAATTAAAGTGTAGTTCAGACACGACGCAAGCCCGTCAAGATAACGTTAGGAACACTATGAATTTCTCGTATATTTTGTATCAACTAATAATAATTTATAATCTACAAGTACATCGTATATTATTTTTATGCATTTATACCTATAGATACAAATTTAAACATGCCATCGCTTTGAAACGTCAGTTCTGTTCTTCAGTTCTTCTGCTTGCATTACAAACTTATTTGTTACATTAATATTAAAGTTCAATTTATAAATATTTTGTATGTGGCGGTGGTACATCCCCGTCAAACTCCACTGTTTCTACAACCTGGCACTGCACTGCGGGGATTCCTTCGAATAATGAATGTTTATTCAATAGAATATTAATCTATAGTACGACCCGCGTGGCCAAGCGGTCACCATACCAGTCTGACACGCAGTAGGTCCCGGGCTCGATCCCCGGCCAGACATGAATGTAAATGATGAGTGTACATTTCTGTTCTAGGTCTGGGTGTTTGTGTATTCATCTTTGTGTGTCAATGGCACTCACTACACAGGAGAAACACCAAATGTGGGGCTATGAGTGTAGAAAACGTATATGTCTACTAAATATTCTGTCGCATTTGTATAACAAAGCTAAATCTCTTCTTCACATAAGCAACAACAGCTGAAGAATATCATTTTTGTCATTATGAATTCAGTACACGATTTTAGGCAAGCAACCGTCCACCTTCAGTATGCCCATTAATAAACTTTTTGGATTCATTTACGTTTACGCGATGCGAATAAATTGTTTCGAATTTATAAAATTTATCGTTTTATATAGATAAGGCATAACAAGAATTTCTGGATCGAGTCCTGAAAACGTCTTTATTTGTGAAAATACTGGATAACCGTTGCCGGCATATCTATTCGAAAGATAATTATGTTGGCATTCGAATCACCGTTTAGTATGGTTCCCAATCTTTTTCGACCGAAGATAGTTCTACTCTCCGGTAGCCGCTCTAGACTTTGCACGACTGAGCACACAGCATACTAACGAATTTGTTTTGAATTTCAAATGGACTTTACTTTACTTTCCATGATAGTTTGAGAATCACTGCTTTAGAAACTGAGCATGTAAACCAGTTTTTTTTCGGTCTTTGTGTTAACTTGTTACTTTGAAACGTCAATACGAGCTTCTCTTTTACCAATATTGGAAGTTTAGTGAGCTCTACAGCTTGGTGGTTTCGTAAAATCTATTGCGATAGTCCCCTAACAATTTCGTTAAAATCGTCTTGTCTCGATATAGAGACATTATTATGATGCATTTGGGATTGCAAATGTTAAAGAATTGTAATCTATAAATTATGTAAAAATCTTCTGTATTTTGTAATATCTAGTAATACGGTCCTTGGTCATTTTACCACATAAACTAATTTCTCGTTTGGACATTTGTGAATCGCTTCAAAATTACCTTACAATTTGTTAATGGCGTTCGAGTATTTCATACATATTAGAGTACAATTATTACTAAGGACAGAATCTCTTTCGCATTTAATTCTAAGGTGAATTTGAGAAAGGTAAAGTATTTCATTTATTAAATAGTTGGTGGAAGTGTTGATGACGTTTTCCTACATCTTACACCTATGCTGCATTTTAAAAAGCTTAACTGAAAATCTCTTTAAGTTATTTATGTTGACAACGAAACAGCGTATGACTCGGACAAAGGCAGAATATATAAAGCGTTTTCTTTTTAATTTTTGTTTTTGTGACTACTTTGTGTGTGCCTTTGTTTTGTAAGAAAATAACAACATTTCGGTACTTATTTTTGCAAAGACTAATGGCCATTTCAAATTTGAACACGCTTGGTGATGCATTTTTTTATTAAATTAGCAACGAAGCATATAGTACCTGTAGAAAATAATTCTTCTTCTACTTATACCTACTTCTAATTACGGATATTTGTAATCATACCCAGATACTGCGATCACGAATATATTGCTAATTCTCAACAGCTAGAAAAGAGGCGTTCTATGTGTCCGAGTATATGTGTCTTTAAAACTAAAATACTTTAACATTTTACATTGATTCTTATTATTACTACTATTATTGACATTATAAATAGAAATAGGTGATATGATTACTCCAAAGTCAAACAATAAAAAAATTATTACGTTTAAAAAAAATAATACCATGAGTTGCAAGAAAGGAGATAAATGTCATACGCTTATTGCTTTTCCTGTATAAAAATTCCCTTCCCCAGAACACACTCATAACATAAGTTACAAAAGGGGAGGCTTTCATGCTTTATACCTTGTAGAAGTCGTAAAGCCATGTAATAAATTATTTAACTTTTAAGTACGTATGCTTTTTTCATCTTTACTTGCCAGAGATAATAAGAAAAATAGATAACGCACGGAAATTAAGTACAAAACTGCTTAATTTTTTTTGTAAATATGAAGTAGCAAACGAGCAAGCAGCCCACCTGATAGAGGTTACTGCCACCTATGGAAATTTGTAAACAACCTCATATAGAACAAGGGTTCTATATGAAGTCTATCCCAGATGCGTTGCCTGAGATAGTCGCCTCATATAAAAGTGAGCCGGCAACCACACCCTTTCTCTGAAAGGCAAGAACTGCTTCACGCTAGAAATAGGTGTGGCGGTGGTATTTCCTCGATCGAACTACATTGGTACTACCACCTGGCAAATTATACAAATAAATATAATTTCATAACCTTACTTGTGTAGCTCCTTTATTTATATAGACTTGTCGATATTTATGAGGGAACCTTAACATTATAGAGATAAAATATAGGTTAGATATAGAGATTGACGTAACTTTATATTAAAATTTTCACGTAAAATTTTGCAGTTTCTAAATCTTATAAGACAGACATGTAATAAAAAGACACTACCTTATTAAAAGTTAGGTACGTACCTATAGAAGTACATTAAATAAATATATTTCAGAAGATTACTAATAAATACTGACAGAAAGGTAGTGATAGAAAGTTATTAGTAGTAGTTTAGTTGTTTACCTTCTTGATTTCGATGTGCGCTATCTGATTTTGTTGTGATCTACGTCACTCAACTAATATGATATTTTCCTTAAGACCGACGATAACATATGATATCATATTTTATTTATGTAAATCCATCCCTTTTGTCATATCTCCTGACATATTACGAGATCAACTGCTTGCAAGGAATCAACGATACGCGTAATAGGGAAGTTGGGAGTATATGCAGTGTAATAAAAAGGACAGTTTATAGTATAGGTACTGAGTGAAATCGTTCTTTATTCCTTTGCATGATTATTTATTTAAAATGTATGTCTTAATGAATGTCTTATAATAATTAAAATCAAAAATGTGTAATATTATGTAGCGGACAGTATTATGCAACTTATTATTAAAAAATATAAAAAGAGAAAAATGTAGAGGTCGAGATCTTGGTATTTTCATATTAAATTGCATAAGCTTCAATATATGGGGAGCATTAGAATTATGAATGTTAATCATCGTATTTTGTAGCGGTACCTATAATACTGGCATTAAATTAGATAATTATTCTAATAACATAATCGGATGTGGCGAGCATTTTGCTTTCATATATAATTAATTAACTTATTTGACTAAATGTAAGCCTTTTTGAAACATGGTTTAAAACCCGCGTATTATATCATCGTAATGCAATATAAATCTAAGAAAAATCTTCAAAAGTCTTAGGCTTGTTGACATACACATGTGATACACATGTGATTCAAAGAAACTCCGCAAAAGGACGTCAGGAACAGTAAAATCAGCAGTTGATCTTGTCGGCGAGAGAAAGCTATCAAATGGGAGGATTAGGCGTCCCAAAAATAATTTCTTGAGGAATATAGCGAATCATGTCTTGTTGATCTGTATTTTATATCTGTTTAACTCACATATACAAAGAACTGACATTTATCGCGATTTGCATACAATATAGGTTCTTTCGAAAGGGTGATAACTTTTGCGCCAACTTGTATAAAATTTTTGTACTTAAAGCGTTAAATCCACCTTTTTATATTAATTATTGTGTTGTTCATTTATATGTAATAATACATTATATTTAATAAATATAAATGTAGAATAGGTATATTAGTTCTTTGACAACATTTTAAAATCACACCGCGGTAAGAATATACTTGCAAAATAGACCACAGGGAACGATGAATAGGATTAAATCCATATGAAACCCGCTCTAGTCTGCTCTAAGGGGATTATTTCTGAACAGCATTGAATGTGAACAAACAAAATGTATCGAAATGAATATGTTTAACTAATTCGAATAATTATAAACATCTGATGTGAATTACTAAATCAAATTAGAGCTATTGTCACTTTGTAATATTCGCGACTTCATTAATTTTGTTATAACTTTATAGTTACGTTTTTCAACAAAAATAATCCTAATTGTTTTATACGCTCATTATCTCGTTATACGCTCTATAGTGGATATAAACACACATAGATTTATTTGTATCTTCGCCACCATCTATCCATCTATTCATTGATTCAATGACTGTGCTGTATGTGTAGGTCAAGCCAAAGATCATAAGTCTATAGAAAATTGGACGGCTTATTTTCGAAATAAAAAACTATGTAAACTCTCGATTTGATACAGTAAACCATTCCAGTTTCAAAGTTAAGAAACGTCATAAATTATTATTAAATTAGACGATGATAACGGTAATTTCCAAACTCTTCCAAAGCCACGATATTCAAGACCTGACGAATTCTAATTTAATTTACAATTACGGGACTGTGACTGAGGATTTCTTATTATTATTTCATTTAATCCTATTAATTTACTTTTAACACAACTATATGAATATATAAAATTAAGCTAAATAGATCGATATATGCTATAAAACCTAAACAAGACGCTTAATTTTAAGATAAGAAAAGGAGTCCAAAACACTGTCTCTTGGGAGAGTCCCAAGAATGCTGGCTGTGTTACCTTCTTGAATAGGCAAACTTATCCCTTGCATATAATAAGCTGATTTCATTTCAGATTGCATTTTTCTTATTCGATCAGCAGTGAAATTCCATCAGCAGTGAAATCCTATTGTTTGAAACTCGGCCTCGTAATCGAGAGTCCGAGGTTCGCAACCCTGGCACGCACCACTAATTTTTCTAAAATTATGTGCGTATTAGAAAATAAATATATCACTGCTTTACGGTGAAGGAAAACAGCGAGGAAAGCAGTATACCTGAGATTTCTCTAAAAAAGAGTTCTCGAAGGTGTGTTAAGTCTATCAATT
>DWNE01000917.1:0-24627 GCA_018249875.1 Cecropterus toxeus | reverse complement strand
GTGTGTCCATGGCACCCACGACACAGGAGAAAATCCTAGTGTGGGGCTATGAGTGTAGAAAGCGTGTTTTTAAAAAAAAAAAAAATACTTTTCCTGTCATGCGTGCTATACGCACGCGGGACTTGAGACAGCAGCAAGTTAATTAACGTGGCGGGCGCGAAACGTGCGCAGGCGTACTACCTAGCGCATGAGCCTCAAGAGCCTTTTTCATGTAACCTGCGTGACATGAAAAAGGCTCTTGAGAAACTATCAAATGTCACGTTAATTTTTGTACTTATCTAGGGCAAATTTTGATATTTTAACGGAAAGTGAGTGTTGAATTAAGTGTTGAATGAATTATAAATATGAAGTAGCAAACGAGCAAGCAGCCCACCTGATGGTAACTGGTTACTGCCGTCCATGGACATATGTAAGCAACTTCATATAGAACAGGGGATCTATCTGAAGTCGAACACAAATACCTTGCCACTCCTGAGGACTGAGATAACCACACCCTCCCACCGAAACGCAAGAACTGCTTCACGCTAAAAATAGGTGTGGCGGTGGTACTTCCCCGGTCAAACTGCATTGGTTCTACCACCTGTTAAAACTACCTACCTAATTGCTACCTGTTTCGGCCAATTACACACAGGTAGCGGGATGATTGCATGTTTGTGCTTATATTACTTGTAAAGGTGTGATATATTAATATTGCTACTCCTATTACGTCTATTATGTATTCCATTTTCGTTCTTGTGTATTGAAGCCGCCAATAGTAAGCAGTAATTGAGCATAGAAAGCTTCCAGCGCTTTTATGCTTATCTTCACGCGGCGCTTACACAAACGCCACGATCCACTGGGTTGTTTTTCCTAGCAGTGTAGCGATAACTATTATAAAATGAATGAAAAAAATAAATAAAATCAAGAAAATAAATGGTTGAATTACAGGTTTAGAACTTCTTTATAAGTGCTTGATAAAAGGTTCGTGAAGAGTTTTATCGTTTTAGATTCGTTCATTTTATACTGGTTTGTCTGTCAGAGTTGACAATATTAATAGAATATTTTTTCAGCAACATTGTTTATTAATCTACTACGATTATTCAACTCTTTATGACACACTCCGGGGCATTTTTTATCTGTTTGAAATAATACGCACGCAGTCCACCTGATGGCAAGCGGGTATTTCCGCACGTGGACATCTGTAAGCAACCTCATGTAGAACAGGCGTTCTATTTAAAGTCGAACACAGTCGCGCTGCTACTACTGAGGACTAGGACTAATACCACCTGGCATATATCTGAACTCAAAAAAGAGGCAACTAAGGTAAGTCTTGCAAACATTGTTATTGTAATTTATGTCTAAAAGAATCTTTAACGGTATCGGAACATTGTAGTCAATTATTTACGAGTCCCCTACATTTAGATGTCAATTGTTAAGTCTCAGCACGCTAGCTCAATGCTATTACAAAGACGACATATGTAATAAATAGTTTTACTAGCTTATTAACGCCTGGTCCTAGTTCCGTTAGGTTCGCATTGCTTCGAGATGACGACCATTCATAATCGCTAATGATGCCTTAGATTAGAGTTCAAATTGTAATGCAAAGCAGGGTTATTGCTCTTCGGTAATTGTTTATTCTGATAATATATATCACTTTTATGTAGTATGTGAATCAATCATGTTTTTTATTTTGTGTGTGATGACCCGCGTGACGGAGTTGTCACCATACCGGTCTGAGACACAGTGAGTTCCGGGTTCTATCCCTGGACAGACCTCTGAATGATGGGTTACGGTTCTGTTCTGGGTGTGGGTGTGCGACATCTGCGACACATAAGGAACTCCTAGTATGGGGCTATTAGTATAGAAAGCGTTTCTCATTAATATTATTTATTTTAATTATGTGATGATGATTCAACATATTTAAATTCCAAAAACGTATGCGTAATTTTTCAGATGAAATATTTTTACAGGTATTTTTATATAATCAATAGGACGTAGATTTATAATTATAGAATATGTCTGTTATTTACTAATTTTGAATGTAAGGATATAAGTCACCACTAAAAAGATTCTTACGCATGTTTTGAAGTTTTTAATGTGTATGCAGGCAAAATATTTCTATTTGTTTACATAATTTAAGTAAAACGATCATGCACTCCAATTATTGCTAAGAAGTCACCAATAATTCACATTTGTAACTAACTCCAATTAATACCTTTGCTTTCAAAACAGTTTCCCTATAGGATGTAGATACTGACAAATTATTTTATAAATATCAACAAAGCTTTGTTCCATGCTAGTAAATATTTGCTTGTGCAACCATCATAATCATAAGATTGGATAGTTAAAGCAATTTGTTCCCTATCGCTGTAACTACTAACCGCCTAAAGGAATTTACTGAAAGTATTTATGCAATTGCTTTGCACAACAAAAACAGCTGTCCTTTTCTTTGTAACTAAATTATGCTCATACGGTGCACTATTGGTATTTAAATTAAAGTTAACTTAAATAGTACTGAAATATTATTAATAATCTTATGCCGTTGGCGGTATATAGAGGTAACGAGTATTTATACATTAAGTTATACATAAAACATCATATATAGAACGTTAAGTTTTTCATTCAGTCTACCTGAAAATATCTATTTAGTATTTTTTCGTAAATATTAATCTACAACAATACATGTCTTTTAGATTTCATGTTTAAAGATTAATAACGCTCGTATATATACAAAAACATAAAACAGTTGTGTTATAAACCGACAGAAAAATACAAATAAATCGGTTTTAAAATTCAAATAAATGATTCGAAATACGGTCGTACTGAAATAACTCGAAACTATCATATCATTAAACTTATCTATCTTTCTAAACTTTAAATCTATATTTACTTCGCATTTATTATTTTTTAAATATGTACAGCTCAAAGATACTTGATATGACTATAGGAACAATGTGGTTAACCACTGTGGGAAAGTACGTCTAAAGAGAGCCGTTAAAATATGAGGTTCGAAGCTCATCCCTCGGCTTGCGCTATAAATTCTCCCCTGCTCCCATACCGCACCAGATGTACTTGTACCCATATGTTGTATGGGTTAAGTTAATAAGGTTTCAATATAAATTCAGTATTTAACGTTGTTAAAAGAGTATGTCTCGAGAGAAGGTACAAAAAAACGGGTTAATGTGGAATTACAAAATCTACCTGTTAACTATAACAACTGTTGTTGTGTTGAGACCTCTATTAACTTTGCAAAGAGCTTTGTCTGATCTGTAATTAACGCTTGAGAATTACCGCGAAAAAAATCGGAATTATTCTAGACCAGTGGTCGGCAACTCGCGGCCCTTTAAACATTTTCAGTACGATCGTTTTATTTGCTCTATCAAATTTCAATAGCGTCGGATAAACACGAACATATGATGTAGGGTGTAGATTGGACACAGTCTCTGTGTTAAAACAGAATTTCGAATTTAGACCGTAACATTAAAACCCTTGTTTTGAACATAAACACATAAATTTTGAGTTCTCGTAACGGGTCATAGAACTCACTTATGTATTAAAAACCAAAAACATAAAAATAAGTATTTTTATTCAACCTTAATTGAAACCTTTTAAAAACTTAAAACCTTCAATCGCCTTTAACTTAAAACAAGCGTTTATAACGAATGCACGCCCATTCGTTGTCAAACTGCATGGCAAACGCGCGGATACCGAACTGGTTGCGATGTAGGAGGCTCGTTGCATTGTTCGAGTCACGGGAAATTAATGAGAGAAACGAAAGGCCAGTCAACGTGTGATAGTGGATTCAGTTCTGTCCTGTTAAACTGGATTATGGGCTGTACAAGCTTTAGCAAGCTTCTAACTGCCCAGCGGTTTTTCTTTAGAATCTGTAACATTTTCGGAATTAACGTTATTTCGTACGAAGTTATCAATATTCCCGTGAGTCTTCTCAAAATCGGTACGGTAGTTTTCGAAATCTCTTGTGTTATTCGTTTTATTCTTACTTAATTTGTGCTCAAGATTTATTAAATAGTTTTCAAGATAAACCCATTGTAATAGGTTATCATTTTTTACAGCAATTTTCGTTAAATATATATTTACGTTTCATGTAAAATAAACTTTTAAACTTATAGACAGATTCGAAATGGTTTCAATTGTCTGTGACATTAGTGGTGTTCTAGACTTGTTAAGTGGACAAGACACTGATAGCTTAGGACATTACAAATCCGTCGTTGATTTGGATTGTACTTGTATTAGGGATAAGATAGAATAAGTTTAAGATATATCGTCTAACTTTTTTTTGTATATTTTATTGCTTATGTATATATTTCCGTATGTGAAGAATTGAAAAGTTTTTTTAAATATTTTTATAACTTTTGACTTTAAATTTTATTTCCATATTATCATCAAGTTAAAACGATTAAGTCGTAACAAGATCATTTTTATCAACTCTGCCCTTTATAGTACGAGTTTATATATTCTCATAACGATCACTGCTTATGTTTTTACCCATTACAATACATTGCAAGGTATGGCTGAATACGAAGACGTAATTGTGCAATGAACAAAGCAATGTATTAGCAAAATCGTAAAGTGTTTGTTTTGAGAAAACTTAATAAACTCGAACTAAGTACTGTTCTAGTATTATGTGTGTTCAAATGTATTCCAGGTTTACCGCTTCCGCCTGCCCGTTTGCCTGTAGAATTGTTTTCTCGAACAATTGTAGCACAAGCTAAGGGCACTTCATATCCACTACATTCAATACCTGAATGGCCGAGCCCGCTTGCTGTATTCCTCTTATAATCCCAACTTACGACTGCTATAGAACCTAATCCTGTATAAAATGGAGCTCTGCTATGTACAGGGCAGGGATATGCATATGAAATTTCGGATTTGGATACGGATATAAAAATATTATTATACAGGTTTCGAATATCTGATTATTACGAATTATACGTTAGTTTCAGATATTATATTTTTAAGGAATTTGAAACGTAAAATACAAATAGGAAATATTTTGGTTTTATTTAAATCATGATACTATAGACATAAATTTGCTATTACAATTAGTCGTAGCAGTTGTTATTATAGCTATCTAATCAATTTAAGTGTTAGTTACTAAAAATAAAAAAATAAAAACTTGTTTCGAAACATATCCGAAATTAACATTAACTTTTAGATCGGATATGGCTACGGATACATTTTTATTTGAGATATCCGATAGTTTCGTATACGGTTACAGAGCCGTAACATCCCTACAGGCTAACAGGATCTAAGCGTATAATAGGGGTGTTGGAATGTAAAACATTTACCGTGCCTCGTTCGTTTTAATTATAAGGAAACGCATTGTTATTGTATGATTACTAGCAGTTCATATATATTTCTACTTTTAAGTTACATATCGCACAGTGAGAAAAGGGAATGCGAAATTTGCATTTTGTGAAAATAGAAAACTTGTGTTCGCATTTTGTGGAGGTTTTTTTAAACGGGTGGTTATCAAAGGGACGTTGGAATGATGTTAATTATTTTCTAGCAAAAGATCGTTTTATTTTAATTCGCGTTTACCCGCTTAGATTACGTTATCAGGAGCAGTTTCAATTTAACTAAATATGCCAAAATTTTTAAGGCCACTCTTTTTCGTTTTGATTGTGCGATGTTTTGTCAGTAAATAATTTATTTCATAATTTTTCCTTGACATTTATTTATTGCTAGTGTGTCAAATATGCCATGTAAGTCTTAGGTCTAACAAATTCTAAACAGAAAACAAAACACAATTCACTGTAGAGATATTGTTAACAAAACAAAAGAGGGGTTTCTCGTAACTCAGCGTGCGTGTGTAACCAAATTTTTGTCAAGATGAACTTACGTCATTCATATTTCATTATGTTATATCGCTAGTTGACGATCGCAAAAATCGCTGTCTGGGATCTTTAAAACACGAATACAACGTGATACAATATTTAAGAAAAGGATCCAATTAATTCCCGTCACAAGTTTAAATCGTCTTTTGTTTAAGAAGTATTTTATATGGTCTACGTTGTCTTGACCATAATATACCTACCTAATTGTAATTTGTTTATATATAATACAGAAGTAGTAAACGATCATACAGACCACGTGATGTTAAATGGCAACTGTCGTCCATGGACACCTGTAATTGACCCTAGGTAAGATCAGTCTTACGTGAGGCTACCCACAGATGTGTTGCTACTCCTGAAGACTAAATTAAAACTCCTCGATAAGTATGTCGCCCTTCAGAACAGAACACAGCAACTCTTAACACTGGTATTAAACAGAAATAGGTGTGGCGCTTACGGAGTCGAACCACAAAGTTTTCTTTAGTGATTTGACTCGGCTGGGCAAAAATCGATTTTTATATTAATCGATCTTATATTTTAACCTAACGATCGATTTCCCAAAAATGTATGTTTTTATTTTAAAGTTTTTTTTTTTAATTATAAATTTAGCCCCCAAACACTTTTTGTTCATTTAGTTGTCATTTTTTATGTAAACTCCCCAAATAATAGGCATTAGCTGGCTTTGCAATAATTCTATTATAGAGCTGCTGTTAAAATAGGTATAGAATAGTACGTGAAAATACTAAATAAATAATCTTTTTAGTTATTCAGAGCTACGGCCAAAAATCGAAAGTATATATAAAAAATCGATTATTTATGGTCAACAAATCAATTTATAAAAATAGATTTTTCTAAAAAATAATCGATTTATTAAATAATCGATTGTTTTTCACATCCCTAGGTTTCTTCCACCTTCACACCTGTTTATGGGATGATACCATAAATAATACAAAAAAATAAACCTTATAATATAAGAAGAAAATTTTCGACATCGTTCTATATTCCATAATGCCATGAATAAATCAAGCATTAGCTGATTTGATAGATTGATGTGAAATTGACTCACGTGATTGTGAATATGTTGCGCCACAAGATTTACTGCGAAATGTGGACATATTGACTGTCGGTTTGACTATAGCCAATTTGAGGTATCCCTCAAACATAGCGTATCGTAACTCGAGTACAAATATTAGCCGTGTTCAAAATGCATGTATTGTACATGTCATGAAGTATTGCGTAGTCTTCTTGGAATGGTACAACGGTATTGTGGAACTGTTGCCGCGTTTATTATTATTATTATTTGTATATTATTTACATCAAAATAACACATTTTTATGTAATGTTTGTATTAATACGTGACGAATTCGTAAGTGTTATAGTTTTTAAGTCATATGGGACTTCGGTCACCAAGCTTTATTATCCACCACTTTAGTCGTTTAAATTTGTTTTTAAATCTATTTATACTTTAGTCTCATCTGTAACTTAAATTTATGACTATGAATTCTGTACAATATTGTTATTAAAAATAGTTTAGTACCTAATACAGACGCCACTAAACGCCTTTAATTAAAATATCTTACTTTAACTGTCATTTTCAAGTTTTTATATTATTAAGTAGGGGTTTGCAACCATCTTATAGACTTGGCAATTGCCCGGAGAATCGCAACCCACACGTTAGAAAACGCTGGTTTAAATTAATATACTCGCAGTAGATATTTATAATGTTATCGATATAAAATTTTTCATATTCAATTAGTCTGACACCTCTATTACTTTCCGTGTCTATGTGCCTTTTGTTGTTATAATTCTAACAGCTGTATGACAAGGCGTAAATGCACGGTCACGTAATAAGCACGTTGGAGACTTTATGACTTTGCTGTGCTACTCTATATGGCGTTACAATAATATGTTTTGCGTGCATTCACTTTCGTGATCACGAGTTTTCCTTTCGGAACTGCGCTTGTCGTCACGCTTGTCTTCATCTTCATTATTTGCACAACCTTGGATAAATATGTAAGCAAGATTAAGTCTTTCAATCGTGTGATGTTTTTCAACAGGGCTTTGTGGTGTCTGTGGTGTCGGTCTTGCATCGATTCCTCTTTCCCTCGATATTGCATGAAACGACTAAAGCACATATTCTAGGACATTGGCTGCAGTGTCTTCCTGTGTAACAATAGCTACTTCGGTCGCCGACGTAATGGACCTTAAATGGATTGATAGATGAAGTCTATCAACGTATTCTTTAAAATATTAATCGTGAATCCTAACAACCCTAATGCGTGTTTTTGTGCAAAGTTACATTAGCAAAGGATAACAACCACCAAACATTTCAAAATTACATGACTAAAAGCAATAAAATGATCAAACACTCGCAGCAGGTTCGCCATTAGAAACAATAAACGTTTATCTTGAGTGTCCCTTTCAATTATCTGAATAAAATAAATCAATGTTTATTGGTTGAGACTGTTGCTATATATAACTTATTAATATTCAAGATGAATCAAATAGCGATAAAGATAGAATTTATTGTGACATGAAAATCTGTCTACACAGCGGCATTCTGTCTCTCGTGTTTGCGAACTGACCTTATGAATATATAACTAAAGTGACTCTAAACAGCTTGTTAGTTCACAATAGTGATTTTTAGGATATCAGAAATAAAGTTGAGTTTGAAACGAATTAGAAATACGAGATGCGTCATCGATATGCGCATGCCTAGTCCCGTTAGCCGCTCACCTGCGCTCGCGCTTCTCTAGTTATGCTAATAGCTGAACTCGGCTAGCTCTCTACAGGGAATCGTGGATCTTCACTTACTGGAAGCGCTGGTATGCCGTCCTAAATGTTTGTGGAAACATTTAGGACTCCTTGAAGCATCTTCATCGACTTGTTTAACCTGTGAACTATCGACTTTAGTGTGAGGGTTTATTTTAGATTTATCCATTCTATTCAAACTGTCGTCTTCTTCAGTATTTTCTGTACAAGTTTTGATTGTAACGAACTTATTTACAATGAATACCGTTTGACATGATGTAGTGGAAGGCATTTGTACTCCTTTTTACTTCGATGCGTGGGTGGTGCATCCAAATCATCTTCAAAAAGGCACTTAGAATCGTGGGCGTGTTTTATCCAATCATGATTTATTTTATATCTTCGTCCCGACACATGGAAATAATCTAGTCGCTGTTCGCCATGAACGGTGCATGCCGTGGGTGGACGCGAAACTTAACGGAAATCGATTCGAGCATCGTGTTTAAATCGAATACTCGACACCGGGGTTAAGTGTTCTCGCATTGAATAAGATGTCCCTTAGTTTAGTAGAAATAATACCACTACCTGTGAAATGTGTTTTACTTTCTTTGCATTGTCCAAAAAAGTGTTTAGTTATTTGCATTAATCTAAATAATTGACACAAGTAAAATATTATCTGTATCTTTATATACATTTATAACTAGAAATAATATTATATTTGGTACAAAAAATATATAAAATATATTATATACTTTATTTTGAATCCTTATTGCAATCAAGTTCGCAGTGAATTGGCAAATCATAAATCATAGTATGCAAAATTTACAAATTACCTTTGTGTCCATTCATCTATTCCTTTAAAATAAGAAAAGTTGCACCATGAAGTTGACTAATGAAGGTGGCTGATGATGGCGAATTACATGCCTTTAATGAGTCTCTTTGAATTTGGATGGCAGAGTTCATTATATTGCACAAAGCGTGCTATTGTATATATGAGATTACAAGGGCTACTGACGATAGTGCAGACAGACGTCTTAATGGTCCGTCTTGAAACCGATTTGGTAGTATCGAGATCAACTCATTGACTTGCTAAATCGATCTGGGCTCTACAATGACGCTTATCGATCCGTGATGTAACTTTTTATTGCGCGCGCGAATTCGTAACTTTTGATTCGTTCTTGTGCTACAAATTGTACTGTTATGTTTGTATTGTGTTCCAAATTACGTATATCTACGTGCCTCATTATATCGTCCGCATTTATAATGGGCTTATCCGTTTTTATTCTAAACGGTGTTTGTTGTTCCGCTTTTTATGATCTCACCTGCAAATTTTGGACAACTACTTGTACGTACAGTTATATTTTAACTAATCGCGACCATATGTAAAACATTTGGATAGTTAATGTTTATTTAAGCCTTATTAATCTTGTTTGCATATATTTTTTCCTATTCATCATATGTTTGTAATTGCGTATTTCCCCATGTCATTTGTGTATGCTTCCCGCTAAGAAATTTAATTGATGTGTTTCCATTCATCGCCTATGATTCGATTAGCGGTGTCGATGTCATTGCGTTCGTGTGTGTCACCGAACGGTTCTATGGGAGATCCGCTAGCTGATGCACGATTGTGAGTAAATTTCGTCGGTCGTGCATGTATTCAGAGTTGATTTGTGCTTCGACGAAGGCATTCAATAGTATTATGTGCATATAGTAAGCATGACATTAAGTTAACGTCTAAAGAAACTGATTTAGTTTCGTGATTTTATATATTTGGAACACTTTAGTGGAATGAAAAGAGCTGACGTCCGAAATTATGCTTTTATGTCACGGTTACGGTGATTTATAGAGCTCGACCGTACTATTGTTTTAGATTAAATTCCTATGAAATTCTGTCATTTGTGTCGTTACATAACTTATAGTATAACTTTCGTAATAAAAATATGTTTTGTTTTTAAACTATGGAGATGTTAATGGATTTTACTTTGCACCTTTATTCGTGGTGGTCCCAGTAGCCGACATGTACTAATGGCTTCCTTTAGAAATCAATACAAACATAACGTGTAACGTTTGGTTGTATTGTTAAGTACAATATATGCGTGTAATCCGTTGTCCTAAGAATTCTTAGTAAATTTCCTAAATTAGAGTACGTAATTATTATACGTTTTTTTTTTATATTTCGTTACTTATTTTTTTCTGATTTTACTTTTATGGATATTCCTCCTATTCTCGTTATATTCTTTCAGTTTACTTATACAGTTAATTTTTACAGCATCTTAAAACTTTTACATGATTCATACGGTTTTTTCTACCGTTTCTAAGCTTTACCACCTGTTCGTCATCGATAGGTTCAGTCACGTTAAATATTTTTTGTTTAATCTAACTGCTTGCTACTAGGAAGCCAGCGTTTTGTTTTTATCACAATTTATTTCCATTTATTACGTAGGCTCGTTCTCGTTGCCCGAGGGTGTGGTTGTTTTTGCTCTTACATAGCTTACGCTGGGAATTCTACTTATTAAATTGCTTCATGGATTTTGCTGTTCGCTATCATTTTTCTTATAGCCAATACTCGTTCTTGCAAAGTAATTTATATGGATTTGTACCCAATAAATAAGCAATGTCAATTATGTGTCTAAGGTAAAGTTACTGTTATTTCTGATATGGTTATGTGCGAAACATATGTACATATACATGTTGGTGTTAATTAATCTTCGCTATTTATGCTACATTGTTTTAAGAATATATTTGATAGTACTGGAAGAAATGTATTATGTCGATATTAAAAAAAAAATCTTCAAAACTTTTTTTACTTTTAAATAACAAAAGTAATAACCTTTATTATTTGACTTGAATTATGTGTAGATATATTCTGATTTGTAAAGAGATATGCATCCGCTACTACTTTTACTACTTACCGTTCTACTTTAGCCTTCAGGGGTAGCGTCCCGTCTGTGTTCAACCTTAGATGAAACTAATCTTATTGGGGTTTGATGACAGATGTCACTGGGCGTCAGTGAGCACTTAGAATCAGGTAAATCGCATGCGTTTACTACTTCTATGTAAAAAGTAGAACGCAAAAATACCAAGCAATTCCAGAACACGGCATAAATATATCTTGATGCACACAACTACTATAGATATACCTGTTATACATTTGAACAGCGGTGTACGACACAGCTGTACAGTTACCGATGGACTGCGCTGGGTGGCCTCACGCGCCCCAGTCACGCCCACTCCGACCAATATTGTAACACGACTTCGATGTTATGACGGTTGTAATGAGGGCTGGGTTCTACATGCTGAACACTTGATAAATTGGCGTGATGTAAGTTCAAACTCGTAATTAACTATGGGAATATTATATTTCGAGTTTATACCTATGTAGATTTGAATACTATAACTAACTTAATAGGGATGAAGTAACAAATGACGATCTGCGATAAAGCGCTTGTCATGTTGATTAGAGACAGTGAATTTCGGTTTCGATTTCCGGTTAAAAACAGATTAAGATATTGTTTTTGTATTATTGTTCTGGGACTGATGTATTTTATTCGTCTGTACCTAACATATTAATCGTTAGAGTAGGACTATGAAACTGCATGCTTAATCGGTATGTGTATACTTACATGTATGGCTTTATATTTTTTTTACTAGTACACATACCCCTTTTTGTCTCCATTACACCCACTTTTTGCCACTTTTTTATTACATATATCGAGTGTACGGTTGCTAGTAGAAATAACAATATTAATATTTATAATAAACTATAAATATTTATGTAATGAGTTGAGAATTGAGTATGTTCACATATACCTACTCGTATTTATGTTCACGATTTTAAATATATTGATTGTGTCGACATAACATCGTCATTTCACTGAATCATCATTTGGTTTTATAACTACATGTTTCAATAATGATTAATTTTTAGTATAAGTTTCAAAAAATATATATTTATGTTGTTTTTCAAAGCTGTGACTTCTATTATCTTGCTAAAACAGAGGGAATAAGAGAAACATGCAACTGGAGGCTTCGTGAAAATTGTATTGAATCCACTTGAATGCAACTTTGTTGCAGCATCCATTTGCGAGTATCTGGTATTTGAATCTCGCGTGATACTGTTACAGTTGATTTATGCTTTTTAAAATAAGATAAAATGATATGATAATGTTACTAAGTAAAAAAAACCGAAGACGACACCCATGCCGCAGAGAGAGAATTAAGATTTTGTTCTGAATCTAGTGAAAGGATAAGGTCTAATCAGACCTTATCCTTCCAGCTGTTCGTTTCAACCAGGTATTAGAACCAATGTAGTTTGACCGGGAAGATACAACCGCAGCATCTGTTTCTAGCGTGAAGAAGTTCTTGCGCTTCGGTGGAAAGTGTGGTTGCCGGCTCACTTATATAGCGACCATCTTATTCTTTAGGAGTAGCAATGCATCTGATGGATTTCAGATAGAATCCCTGTTCTATAAGTAGTTGCTTCCTTGCTTGCTTACATGTGGACTGCATGCTGGTTTGCTACTTCAGTCAGATAAAAAAAACTGAATATAACCCTGACACTTCTTACAAAATACCAGAAAAACGAGCAAACTAACAATCTAGAAGCATTTCATTTTGCTTAAAACTGCCTTGCATAAAGGGGACCTAGGCCTCAGAGAAAATCATTTCTACCGTTTCCGAATGGTTTGGATGCTGGCTGACTTACGAAGAGGCGGTCTTAGTCGTCAGGATGATGCATCCGAAAGTATAACAAACAGCCATCCATTCACTACCAAACTTCCATTTTCATAATCTTAGTAAGAAGTACGATGACTTCTATAGTTATCCTCTACTACAAATCTGTCTCAATTTAATAACTACTGCAACTAAGCTTCGCTAGAAATCCAGTGGCTATTCTAAACAATTGCAACGTCAGTGGGCGGGAGGCGTAGACTGAGAAATTGTAGGTAGCAACTAGGCCGGGATATTAAAGAAAACAAATCTAAGTAGCGGCCGGTTGTCACGTAACCCGTAAATAAGATAAGTATCTCCTATTAGTTGTTTCATTTGCATATCGAGGCATGCATTGGTTTATTAATTGTGCTCAGCGGTTGTAGATCTCGTAAATGAGACGTGGTTACCAGCAAAGCCGTCATATTAAATCTTACACGGGCAGATGGTAATTATAAACTGCTATGTTTATTTACTCTTACAATTTCTTAGTTATTTATAGCTAATGAAATTGATATCTGCTTTGAGATCAATTTGTTGGGCTGTTATTATAAGCGGTACTTTAGTTCTATGGGAATAACGTTATCTATTGTAATGTTTTTTTAATTTCCAATTTCATGTTTATATTTACAGTATTATTATTTTGATAATCAGCTCATCAATATGCAAGGTAAAATTAAATTCAAAATCTAACAAGAAGATATCGACTTATGAATGTCTGATATATATACAAATATACACAGTACGTATAAATTACTAGCTATAAAATGATCAGAGACTACATTTAAATTCATTAAATAGTTATTCTGATTGTCTGATAAAACCACGCAGGAACCAGAGACAATCCAGTGAAAATGATTCGTCATCTAAATGCTTGGTCTAATATCATGTATTTCTGACTGAAAAAGCGATATATGGCTTATACGAATCTAAATAATATCCGAGTTATTTGAGATTCTAGCATATTTTTTATCTAAAAAAATGCTTTGCTAATACGTTTGTTTTCAAACCGAAACCTTATTTGAACGCTACCCTTGAAGGTAAGACCGGTCGATACGACCCCGTTTCATTTCAGAGTCGTGAGTTACTCTAAACACTGTGACGGTTTGGAAAGGGAGTTCCTACATTTTACCGATCTCAAATATGTAAAATCGGTGTACTGTCATATTTGTCAGGAAATTCAAATACCTCTGTTGAAAATATTTAAGTCAAACATCTCCAAACAGCTCTCGAGGACATAAATAGTTTATTTTGTAGTGGAATACTTTATGCGTAATATTTTTTCTTTTATAATATAGAAATAGTGCATGAATGAGCACGAATTCCACCCGGTGTATAGTGTCCATAACCACAATACCAACAGAGTTAAGCGCTGTTTAGTTTCGATTTGAAGGGTGTAGTAAGGAGGACATACTTATCTGAGGCGTTACAACTTTGTGCTTAGCAGTAACAACGCATCTGCACTTCAGGTGAGATTGTAGGTTAGATTTATAGGGCAGGTTACAAATGTCTATAGGTAGCAGGGGTCACTTACCACCAGGTAAAAATGCATGACCGTTTACTCCTTGCAAATTATACGTTAAAAATGTAGTTATATACCAATCGCATTGAGCCTGTTTCAATAAATACAATAGTATGTATTTATTGAAACAGGCTCAATGCGATTGCGACTGATAAATATATTGCCTCCCCGCAAGTAAACGCATTATTCACGAACGTCAACTTCGTACAGCTTTATTGCTTGTTTGCCGATCATTTGTAAATTTCGTGATGCATGCCAGTCACTAAAATATGCTGCTAAGTCTTATGTATTTCATTTAACGATAATAAAGCTTGTTGAAATTTGGTCAATGTGTTACGGTGAAGAATGTTAGGAGTGGCGAGTTGAACTTACGAGCTTAAGTTATGCAAGTACATAAAGTTAAGTGATTCTATGTTAAAATACCGTAACTTATACACTAATAATTTTCTCCATGAACCTACTTAATAGTTTTTTATCACGTTCCTGATTTCTTAATCTTCCCTTAAAGGCCTCTATGAAATCCGCGGTAAGATGGGGAGTAGCTATTCAAAACGCAAGTAAAACCATTCATCAACGACGACCCGCGTGGCGGAGCGGTGGGTCCCGGGTTTGATCCCCGGCCAGACAGACATGTGAATGATGGGTTTAAATTTCTGTTCTGGGTCTGGGTGTTTGTGTATTCGTCTGTGTGTGTCCATGGCACCCTCGATACAGGAGAAAATACTACTGTGGGGCTATGAGTGTAAAAAGCGTTTATGTTTATCAACCAGATTTTATTCTCTATTCACACGTTTACACCCAAAAGAGCCTTAACATTGAACACACGTAAAATACTAAACAGGCGTTTATTGACTGTAATGAGAATGACCAATTGATATCGTTTGCTGGCATCACGGTCTATTGATCCCGAATTGGTGTTCAGTATTCAATGGGCATTGTATCGGCATCTCTAGAATGCTTTCCCAGACTCTGACATTCATTCGTAGTAAATAAACAATAGATACTTCGCAATAACGAAGTTAAAGAAGTTAGAGGTCTAAGTGATTTTACCTTGTATTGTATTTTAAATACATTGTTAACAATATTAAGCCATATATTTGGAGTCTAAAATTAATATTTGAATAATGGAACCCTAATGTTTTCTTTTAATAGAACCACTGTATGTACTTCGCGTTATTGCTGGCTTTTCAATTGAAATTGACAGAGAAAACAATATGAAAATTATTAGTATTAACAATTGATTAAGTTACATATGGACCATGAGAAGGACCATGAGATCCTATGGGTTTCGGACCTCCCCTAGTATAAGTGAGAAAAGAAAAAAACAGGATGGCCTTATACGGTTTTTTCTTATCCTTAAGTTTCAGAGTCGTTTTTTTTTAGACCCAAGCATAAAGTGTGGCATTTTCCTCAGATTAGGTGACCTTTCTTTTTACTGACCGCCGTTGTTGTACGGGGAGAGTCCAACAACGGCGGTTAACAAAGCTTTACGCCTGTGGTGTAATACCTACTGGTATATCGTTTAAATGTTTGAAGAAATAAAATTGCTATTTTTTATGTTTATTTAACGTTTTTTACGCTCATAGCCGCAGACTATGTTTTTCTTCTGTGTTGTGGGCGCCATGGAAACACAAAGACGAATACTCAAACACCCAGACCCAGAACAGAAATCTAAATTAATTCAGATGTGTGTCTGTCCGGGGATTAAACCCAGAACCCACTGCATGCCAGATCGGTATTGTGATCACTTAGCCACGCGTGGTACCCACGACACAGGAGAAAATCCTAGTGTGGGGTTCTGAGTGTAGAAAGCGTTATTTATGTAGGTTCAGCCAGTTCCAGTAACACTACCGGTCGAAGGACCAATAGGATTAACCAACATTTACAATCGACAAATAGGTATCTAACTTAGTCGTATAATCTCTGCTTTGTCACCTCTCACCTGTCTCTTACAACAAAAGCTTCGCGTATGTAAATTTAGATATTATACCGAGTTCGTTTGCCTCGCGATTTAAATGTGCCTAATATGCCATGCAAATAACAAGTGTAACTTAGTATTCTAGTCAGGTTCCATTACAATTGTTTTATAACCTGAAAATGCATAATAATCGAGCCAGATTTGTTAGTTAAAGTCACGTTGTTGACGTAAATATGTTGTTTTTATTATATAGGTGTTTTTACCCGACTGTGTCAGGAGAGTAATGTTTTTAAGCGTATGTGTTTGTATGTATGTCCATTTCTTTGGCAAGCGCTACAGTGTCAAACGGCTTGTGACGTTTCTATATATTTTAAGAATCGTCTCAGCTTGGAAAGTGACATAGGCTATATAATTTAAAAAAATGGCGCCTGGAAATAAAGGAAAAAGTGGGAGGGATGTTTATTCTTACTATAATAGAAGCCAAATGAGAAAGAAATACAGATTTCCATAGGAAGAAGTGGTCATTTGCTACCGCATTATTCTTTGACTTTTTCGTAATGATAAATAATGAGGAATTCCTTATTCTTTAGGTTTAACTAACTTGTATTTGCCTTTACTTCTAATCAAATTGACATCTTCGTGTTCAATTATATAACCACGGACAGGTTCGATAATGATCAACCTCTCCCGATAAATATTCTCGCGTGTTTAACTTGCGTAGTAAAGAAGCTGTTTTTAAATGTTTTGTGACAAATGTGATAATGAATCGTGTAGCTAATGCTAGTTTAATTAATTGAAAAAGTAAACTCGACGTTTACAGCAAGCGGTGTCACAATATCGTCAGTGTAACCAAGTTTTAGAGTTTCGAATAGTTCGCGTGACTCCATAATATAAAAGCTACATGATAGCTTTAATAGAACTATTTCGAAGTCTTTGTGAGAACGGTATCACCTTTGGTTATACAACTAACGCAAGCAATTCCCGTTTCTATTGACAAAATGTTTCGGAAATTGGTTAATGGGAACAAATAAGCAAAAGAAATGAAAGGTTTATACATACTGTGTATCGCAATTTGGAATCAATTAAGAAAACCTGTCTATTCAGTCGGTCTTGCGCTTTTACTAAGCTGTATAAGCTATTTTGATTGTAGGACAGCACTTAAAGTATTTACCGGTTTGAAAGAAATATTCCCAGTTTGATCGAAAGTCAAGCCAAGCTGACTACGAAACGATGTATAGGTACAGTTTTGTGTTCGGGTATTATACTAGCTACATTTTCCAATTTGTTATGATACAACTGTAGTGTCCACATTTAGTGTAGAACTCGAAATTCATTTGCGTATACCAAATAAATTTTATTGTATTGCTTAAATATGTTTAGTAGGATATGGCCAAATGTTATAAGAAACTATGATGTAAAATTATGGTACTGCGAGACAACTAATTCACAAAATATATATCACTTATAAATGTTTACTTATGACAAACATTTATACCACAGGATTTTTGATTATTTACATTATGATAAAAGTTTGACACGTGCATCCAGTTACGTGTAACAAGCATTAAAGCAATCATTAGCAATAATTCTTGCAACGTGAATAAAATACAATGGTACGTAGTAGGTATTTTAGTACTTTCAACACGGTAGTACCCGCTCAATGGTCGCGAGTCGGCGAGACGCGTCTTCTGTGCCAATGACCCACAACAACTTTTTGTGGTTGTAACGGACCGACACACTTGATTTCTTATTGACATAAAAGTTAATGACGAGTTCCGAAGGCGGTGACTCTGTAGTTTGGGTTGAATCTGCGTTGATACGTATAATAGCTGTTAATCTATCCGAGATTTCATCAATAAATGTAAGATACAATTCTGCTACAGATAGTATGCACGATAATAATAATCTCAAATTAATAACTTCGAACCTGTTTAATTATGATCCATTAATATAATAAGAAGATTAAGATAAAAATGATTGACTAGACATTTTTTATAGATTAAATCATAGCCTTAGAATTAATGGCATAGATAGAGGTACTCCTAGATTAAATGCATTCATTTTCATTATTATAGCCGCTATACTGATTACGTGCAAGCTTTATTATTTTAATTGACTTTTAATACTCAAATTTAAATGAATTACAATTTGTTATATATTTACTACACAGAATGTTCAAATCGTTCGTAATTTTAAATTCTTACCTAAGTTCTGAAGTTACAAACTCATTAATATTAATGGAAGTATCGAACTCTTCACAGAATTGCAAGCCAAACACTCGCCAACAGACGTTGATAAATTTTGTTTGTAGTTGATTATTTCTCCGTCCGCTGTCCAACTGTTATTTCTATGTCATCGAAGTTTGATGGGCTACAGAATTTCCATATCTTTGATCTATACGGCCAGTTATTTCCGTCTCCAATTGGCTGGCTGTCATTTTCGGATTTAATTACGGGTTGTTATGGCGATCGAGTTGATGATTGAAGCAATTTGTGTGCAATCGTGTCTTAGGCGGGCCACTATTATAATTTTACTATTACTAAAATTGTTTTATTATACCACTATACATACGGTCAGATAGACGACCCTAATAGGGCTTAGCAGAAGACTGTGTTTGTTTGTTTTTACTGCACATTTATATTTTCTTGTACCAATGTTATCAGTGTTTCCAGGGCACCATTTTTGGTCCAATTTACTTCCTTCTCGATTTATTAGCAGCAATATTACTAAACAAATCTTGTTTGGATCTCTGATTATAGATACTATTATGCTGGTAATTAGCTTCCTGCAACAGTTCACAATTGTTCTCCAATTACTTATCAGTACGCCGTTATCATTGGGACAAATATAGGCCATATTTCATTTCCTTAACTCCCAATATTTAGCAAGGTATCGAGCCGTCTGTATGATATTTTCGGTCAGAGAAATGGTTATTGTGTTGAGAGCTTGCGATATTTATCTTAGTTCGTGGTACGATTTTCACCGCTGTCTCAATGTGTAATTAAACGGCTAGATTTGCTAAACGTAGTTAGGAAACCTGACCACGACATAGCGTTTGTTCCTAAAGGTCTTAAACTCCGGCGGTAATCCAATTAAAACCACGTTTTATGTTGGAGTCATTGAGATCGGTTACACGTGACGTTAAATCTTGTTTGAAGTAGCGATAGAACAAATAGGGTTCTATTACAAAAGAATAGGAGCCAGTTTTTTATTTAATGATCGGGTAAGTGATAATGGAGCCCTGTGAGAAAGAAACGCTCTGAAAACGACGGATTCGTTCGCTTACGGATGCAGGCCCATTGGCGTGCGAAGCTTCTATTAACATAACAATTTAAACCGCAAGCATGCTACTAGTCTATAAATTTTTACGATTATTCGCTTTTAAGACGTGTTATTTTCCTATAAATTGTATGGTACGCGTTTATCATTTCATAAGTGTTACAATATTAACCTATTCCAAGGTATATATGTGGAAATTTATTCCTAAGAACTGTAATCCGTTAGCTTGAGTCATATTTTATATTTAGTTTTTATGACAGTCGGTATATACAAATGAATTATTCCTATAAATACATTACTGATTACGATATATATTCATCAAGCAAGCAACGCAAGCGCATTACAATTAATCTTCGAACAACATTAACATATCATCTTTTCCGGTAATGGTATGTCATTACCGTTTACTTTTACATAATGCCTTACTTTGCTGACCCAATGAAACTCAATACCACATTACGCGTGGTTACAACATAATCATTCGTAGTCTCTAACGTATAAATAATAGAGATTAATTTTAAGTGCAATTGGTTAAGCGCACGGAAGATATATTTTTGCAAATACTTCGTGTCAGCATGGAGTCGTCTGTCATTCACGAACAGCAAATTCATGTTTTCAATGCGCAATTGTGAAACTGTAATTATCATTTGTAACAGGTTGCCTTCGATGATCTTTCCACCTTTTAGCTTTCTATAATTGAACTTGTAATGGACGTTAGTGTACAATATTTATTTACATACTCGTACATGATATTGATTGATCTCTCTGTTTGCAAAATGAGAATTCGCATTAGGAAGATGACCTTCGCTTTGGGTTTTAATAATAGGATACATTTTGAAGCCTTTTCACGAAGTAACAGTCAAATTAATAGCGATATCCTTGAAATTGTATTAAATTATGAGATCGAACCTACAAATATCGGACAAGTTGATTGCAATTTGTTCGATGCAGATTAAATCGTAGGTGTGCAATAACAGTTAGGTGGCCAGCTTGTGGCTTAGCATCATTATGATTTTAATAACGAAATCACGATCGTGGGAGATTTAAAGATCTGGAGGGAGCTAGTTCAAGTAGACTATAAAATATTCTTCAGATAGATTACACCAAAACTTGTTTTATTGAGCTATTTAGCTTATTTTATTAGGCATTATTATGATTGTTAAGTTTGTATTGGTTTATGGATAGGTAAAGAGACGATGACCCGTTGACCCTCTCACCTTATACTGTTTTCGGTGACACGTACAAATATGATTACAAATTACGTTTCCATTACACAATCATATAATATTGCGTGATATTAAGTATGGAATTTAGAAAGTATCTGTTTTGAGCTATTCGAAAGATAATAACGATATTATCTTAGACTATGTCCAATCTACCGACATCAGTCAAAACTAATCACGTGAGGCCGAACTCATGGGGCTTATTGTAGCCACTGAAGAGTTTCATCATCCACCCCTGCTCCATCATCAGATAAGCTCCAAGATGTTTCGATAGAAAATTTAAAAGTAGGTGAAATTTATTTTGATATTTTAATTAGACTGCTACTTAGTTACGACCAACGCTAATAATAACTTGTGAATAGAATCCTGAAAAATCTTTTATGTTTATAAACTAAGCGTTTTAATTCCAAAATCTTCATAATATTATTCGAAGTATAGCTATTGCCTTTCCGAGTATCACCGCAAAATAATATCGTACTGATGGCTCCGAGGAAACAACTGTGCCACGGCACTCATGACTTTAATTTAACGAAATTACTTTAAAACCACTAAACATTCGTTTAGCTGTTCCGCATACGATTGTTTACACTAGCTTGCGTTAGTCACGTAGCCGAGAATGTTGAGATCACGAAAACACGATCGAGATTCTCGTCTCGAGGTAAATTTGCTGGTTTTGGTTTTCTGAACTGAACTTGAAGGCTAATTAGCAAAAAGTTTAGCAAGTTCACACCCTGGAATTTTGACCCATGAGTCACGGTGTGTTCCAACTAATTTTTGATATGTCACATGAAATTTTCTTACGATTGAATTTAGCATCATAAATAAAGGCGAATGTGTCTATCTAGTCACTTTGTATGCGTATACGTCATAAAAGTTGTAATTATCACGACCTCAAACGTCAAAGCTTATATGATAAGATGTAATCCTATAAAATGTTTAAGTTGTTCAAATTGACTGTTACCTTTTTAGTTTAATTCAATAGTATACCCACCCACTACGACTCTTTAATTGAAACATACAATGCACCGTCAATTTTAAATTCAAGGAAGTTAACGGCATTATTACGCAAAATTAATGGCACTGGAATATTATATAGCTATCTCCGTTACGTTGTCCATTCAAGCTACAAGCACACGAAGCTTTCCAATTACGCGATGTCGTGCGTCGGCGTAGACGTGACCGGCAGAATCAAAAACATTACTTCAAACGCACTACGTAGTCCTTTTGCGAGTCAAGTGCCATCAAGCAATCGAGAAAAAGGCGCATATAGACCGGCAAAAGTTTTGCGTCGCCACAGATTGCATCTAAGCTATTACTCAGTATTATTACAAACCGCGAAAGGAAACGTCATGACGCAAAAAGTCATTCGTCTTACGAACGTAATCTGTTGAATGCACTCGACTCAGGATCAAATGCCTTCTGATTTATGTATTTCAATCGTCCTACAATCACACGTGGAAGGCGCGTCTTTGTTCCCATTAATCTATTCAATATTTCACATATGGTAGGAAAGCGATTACGGAACAGTTTATAGAACACTTTGGCGATATTGGCCTAATAAATATAAAGGATTCCGCTGTATTTTACGTCGGATCACTGCTTTGAATAGACGCAATTACTTACGTGGAGGCATCTGATAGATAAGATGGAGATAAAGGTCTAAATGAAGTACTCGATGAGTCACTCTTGCTCCGCCTTAAAGCGGACAATCACATTTAGGTTACATGACGGTCGGAGCTTATAAAAAAGGAAAACACTTGTCCCGTGTATGAACAAGTTGCCTTATAGAACAGGATGAGTTGACACAAGTATGTCGGGCCGCGACATTCTATGTGATTCTGATCCGGATTTAATAAAAAAAGGTACGCAGTGATGCATCACTGGATATTGCGGTTACTTCAGAAATTTAATTTTCTCAACTGATTTATCTCTTAATCTCATTGTACGTAAAATGGCTGAATTGTAATGTACGGCGTGGGCCTTATTTTCGTAATTGCAGTTGTTCTGCGAATTGTAATTTCATAAGACAAGCGTTATTTCTCACTTCATTAATGGTTAGATTTGGAATTCCACAAATGGAAATTGTTAATCTCTACAACCTGACTGAGTAAAATACAAAATAAATCGTAATTTTAAGGTAATATTTCCTTATTCTATAGTTTTTAGTCATAAGGAAAGGTACCTACAATCATTATCACCACAAAATTTTAACTGGTGCCTAAGTGTGGTTTCGGACATAGATGGAATGATGATGATGATGACTGGTGTGTGATAGAAACATATATAGACATATTTCTAAAACCTGTAAAAAATCTCTTACAGTTTGAAAATGGTTCTATTTTACAAATACCTACTATTTTAATTATTTCGTACTATTTAATTTGCATATCACCATAATAATTGTTATTAATATTTCGTTCTTTTTCATATAGAATACTAAACACATTGATGTATCGACCAATGTATTCTTAAAACTAAGCCATTGTGTCCATTGTCCGCAGATAGGAAGATGGAGTCGAGATTATGAGGACGGCAAACAACTTTCAGGTGAGTCCGGAATGTAAAACAACTTGTACAAACATGTTGTTATGAGCACATAATGATATAATCGGCAATATCTATGTATATGGAGCGCCCTGTTGAGTAAGGAGGGAGTGGCAACGATTTCTAAGCCCAAGGAATTAGTCCACGACCCACGCGTCTTTACGGAATACAATAATTAACTTATTGTGACACCTGACGATGATTTAAAATTTCACCTTCCATTTGAGGATGCTTTACGATCGACGAGTAACGGGAAATATATTGAACGAGAGAATAGCAAATTATAAATTAGAGGTTAAGGAATCGCTGATAAATGGCAACAATCTAATGTCAAATTTTTTCATATTGTAAACAGCAAACAATCGTAAGGGTGATCTGATATTCGGTAGAAATTACCACTATCGATATCTGTATTGGCATAAAGAGAGGAGTACTATCTTAGGTCGAGTTAAGAAGCGTTTTAGGTCCTGAGTACATTACTCGTATATTCTTCAAATAGTATGACCACTTCATTTGGACCATGAAACGATTGCCCAAATTCGTAATATTTGTTTATTGATATTAACTTAAAATCTTTTGCTTGATTACAAGGTCGATCGTATTAATAATTTAATTAAATAAGATTTTTATTTATTAGATAAATAAAACATGACATGGATTACGATTAATAATTGTAAATATGGAATGAATTAAGTACTTATATTTTCTACTTTCAATTATAAGTTCTTAATTCATTCCATATTCATGTCATATTGTAGCAAATTATAAGAATAACATTAATATAACTCTCGATGTAAAACACCATTGGTTAATCTCTATAAATGTTATATTCGAATTTTATGTATGATA
>DWNE01000916.1:0-24632 GCA_018249875.1 Cecropterus toxeus | reverse complement strand
TTTGCTTTTATAAATTACCATCTGCCTTAAATTTTCCAGCCACCCAGGATTGACTGGTAGAGAATGCCATAAGGCGTTAAGTTTGCCCTATTGTAACTTTCTTATAAAGGTGCAATAAATAAATAAATAAAAAATAAATAACTCTACAAATATTATTGAGTTAACGGTTATTTTCTTTTTACTTACTTTGTACGTTTTTTTTCAGTGAATAACCCTTACAGTGTTTCATCAAATACAATAAGATGAAATAATAATAAAAACGTAATAAATGTTCCAAAAGTAGGTTGGATGGTGAAAAGAAAATAACTTTTTTTATGGGATTTAATTTATTAATCAGGATACATTAAGACAGAGTAACGTCTTACACTGGTATCGGTAGAATGATCCACATTATGATTCTTCCTTACTATTTATAATTGACGTCGTAGGTGTTAAACAACCTGACATAGAGTCCATAAAACATTCATTTATGAAATTATCTCAATAGCAGCATAAAAATTATGTATGTTTAAACATATTCTTATTGATGTTTATAACTAGTGACGTCAGTGGTGTTTAAGATAAAAATAAGAACAAAATTTTTATTTAATAAACGAGTTTATAATATTAAGATATGATTGCTACGAAGTGGAAAACTAGACGTATAAGAGTCTGTTGTCCTCTATATAGAGTTCTAGCATCTAAGTTCGGAGCATCAGATGAAAATCAATTTATCACTTTTACTCTAATTTTAAAGTAACTTCTTACTAATAAAATAAACATGTTTATTACTCTTTCACTCAAAAACTACCGGTCTGATTTCGCTGAAACCTGGCACACAGATAGTTTAAGACCCTGGATCCCATTATGGTGGTCAATGTGATGGAAGTAGGTGGGAATGCAGGAATAAGCCAGTTTTATAATAGACTTAATCCATGATCACCAAATGGCGACAGTTAATAATCAACAATACAATAAAATAAAAAATATTCACAAGGTTTAAGATATTGTCTGGTCGTCAATTAAAACTACAACACAATAGAGCTATTTTCAAAATAACTAATAAAAACAAAAACAACTAAGATACCATAAAACAATATCAAAACCGAAAGGAAAAATGTTGCAAATCACAAGCAATCAATCTTAGCTTACATTGGAATTTACATCGAGTGTTCCAGACGTGTAGACAGCAACAATAAAACGGAGGCTCCATATCATCCCTGTTAACGAATAGCTGCACGGTAAGACAATAAACAAGGCCATACATCACGCAAGAACATAGCTCAAAGTTATTTAATTATCGTAAGGAAAAACTAATCCGTGTAGCAGAGAGCGAAAATTACGTCGCACTCGGCAGGTGCGTGGCCTCCGGACGCGTACGTCGCGTAGGTGCTGCTCTACAGGATGTTCATTATAATAAAACGTGTAATATTAAACTAATCTTCTAAAATAGTCTTTCTTCCGCGAAAAGGCCTTTGAAACGTAAACTGATGGTGATGTCTTATTGAGTTCTTAAAAAATCATAAACAGAATTTATAAATATGTATCGGTAAATATAAATATATAAGTACAAACAAAGGTTAAAAACAAATCTTTTTTATTTGTATTTAAACTACAAACTTATCAGTCGCTGCAACCCCTCTTTATGCTCTTAATTGCACATGTTTTAGAACAATTTCAGAGAGAAAGCAATGCTGACACAGATTTTGTGACGTCAATGTATGAGTAGACTCATACGCACAACTTCAAATACTTTCATCGCATTCTTTACCACTTAATACAACAATTTTGTGCAATATGACATCAATACTGTTGTTAAATGTGTTAAAAGCAAAGATTTAAAATAACTTTGATAAGGAATTAAAGATAACAATAACGAAGAATAGTGCAAAAGTTAATAAATATTTTTTCACATTATTACAAATTATCAAATAAGTTTTTTCTTGTTTATTTAGAGCTGAATAAATTAGTCAAAAATATATAAAAAAGTATGTTCCATTTATTTCTATCAACTTTTTTAATTAGAGGTCGAGCTACCTTTTGTATGGACTGTTTTACATCTCCCTGTACGTAAGGGTCATACTTCAATAAAGACTAAAGGCGGCACGGAGCTGTCTCTCGCGACAATATTTATGCCCGCAATATTAACTCCGATGCGACAAGTATTAACTGGAAAACGTTTCTTAAGGAGAGTGTTAACCACACACCTACCCCACACATGTATATCATTGTTTTACAATAACAATATAAGGGTAACTAAAAGCTATGTTTATTTTTAAGAATATTTTATTATCCGTAATGTATTCATAGGATTTAGTAGATAAGCATAGGAAACAAAGATATTATCAGATTAAATTTAGCGCACAGCGAATTACCTAGAGCAAAAAAAGACATCTTTAAGTACAGGAACATAATATATTTATATACTGCTTTTGATCGCTATAAAAAGTTCTAAAAGCTTCTATTTTTATTTTATTTCACTATATTTGTCGACAGGTCTATGGTATGGCTCTAGAAAAATGATTTTTTTATATAATTATTAATCGTTTAAATCCCTACGTAACAAAACAGCAGTATGGTCTTAGTTCTAGACAAATTTATCGGCACAAGCAATGTATCGCTCTAATTTTATTTTTTCAGTGCAACGATAGATGGCGTTGCATTTAACGCGGTTACCATTTTCGTTATTTTATTATCCTAAAATACCTTGGTCCTTTGTAGTAGAAATCTCTGTGCGAGATGTAATAAGAAAGTGATAATATTTTTAAGAGTATATAGTTGTACTCCGTGCAATATTTTTAAGAGTATACTTACTCTGTAAGACGTATTTTGGCTATAGGTGTGCCAGCAAGTCTACCAGCTCTCGATGATAAACGCGATGTCCTCCACTTGCGATGATCATGATTATGGTTGTGCGCTACGAATCTTGCTTTGGAGTTCGTATTTCTATATTTTATCAGATTGAAGTAGCAGACGACCATGCAGTCCATCTGATAGTAAGTGGTTACTGCCGCCCATGGACATCTGCTTACAGATGTCCCTGGGCTTAATAAAAATAAAAATAGGGGTACATAGTCACCTCATATATAAGTGAGCCTTCGACAACGTCCTTCCACCGAAATGCAAGAACTGCTTAACGCTAAAAATGTGTGAGACGCTGATGCTTCCCTGGTCGAACTGCTCTGGTTCTTTCACCTGCTAAATAATATATATCCTGATATTAAGAAAGCTATACGGCTACATGAATCTCGAGCAATACCAATACATCAGCTAGTGTGCTAGTATGTTTTTCACATAACTTAATTGTGTTATATATAAAATGGCCTTTTGCAGTATTTTCGTTGCTCTTTTGTGCACTGTCGATGTCCAGCTCAGAATTAACTTAAGTTTTTCATATATCTAATACTATTATGTTTTATAAAAAATAATTGTAATACTTCTATTATACTTATATGTGTATATATACCTACACACATTCCACTTCAATAAGAACGCAAGATAACAGATAAGTTAACAAAATACACAGTTTATAAAAAAATATGAGAATATGGGAAATAAGGAAAACCATTAAAATTACTTAAGTTATTTTAATTAAAATTATTTTACAAAGACTGATTCAAAACTTTGCAATACTTTTTACAAAAAAAAATGCTGTATTTATTTAAAGAAATGTAGAAATATTTTACTAACCGCGTTCCGATACTAAATAACATAACAGCGGCTCGTACGATGGTGAAACATCGTTACACTTTATGTAAAACGTTTGTAAAAAAACATCTTTTTATTGCGGTTGCGTTTGTAACTGGAGGCGAAATCCATGATCTGAAAATATCTCCAATAAGGGGCCAGCGATTGAACGGTGTCCGAAATCGGCAAGGGAGGCCCCGCATCAGTGCGTCCAGTCGCCCGGGGGCAAATATAAAAATCATTCATATGGACAAAATAAAATTGCATCCCAAATAACCCGGTGTTCATCGGCCGAAAATCTATTAGCAATAAATATGAAGTTTTCCGATTTAACAGGATTTAAAACGGCGCTCGGGCGCGGAGAATTCCAATAAAACACAAACTTCTTATGACTTTTCTTGTTTACGACCATGTAGTTTTATTAGTCTACATTTATTTCATTTCTTATGTATATGGTTATTAGTTAATTTACTTCGGTGGTTTAAAAACATAACATTTTATCACACTAGTTATGCAATTCTGTGAGAATCTAATTAGTTTTGATTTAGTTGTGATACGGAACTATATTGCAGGGTATCAGGTACAAGTGGTAAGCTCCAAGGATACTTGGAGTACTACCCACGGCTGTAAATAAAGCTTAGAATAAGAATAAAATATGACAAATAACATTATCGACGTTGGTCGATTTGTTGCATTAATCGATAGACAACGATAGATTATAATTAAAGAAATAATAATACTAAACTGATAGAGAATTGGCAAAGCGCAACAAGGAGTGCTACCAATCTGCGATTTTCATAGATCACTTTTAGATTTGTAAACTTAACGTCCCAACGGGTAGTGCCCCGTGCCTAACAGTGGATCAAGAAAAGGGGTGGGCCCACGGAACGAAAATATAAAATCTATGGTTGGTACAGATATAATCAGTGTACCTAATTAGTGAAAGTAATGCAATTGTAGGCCGCTATATAGTGGCTGAAGCGATTTATCGGAGTAGATAATCAAATTATGACATTCCAACACGGGTTCCTATCACAACTAAAAGATTGACGCGTTTCTCTAGAAAAATGAGATTAACTTATGTCGAACGACATCTTTCTTAGATTACACCTATTAGATCGGTGGTTCTCAAACTTCGTCATCTACCGTCTGCTTTTAAAATCAATTGTTTGCTAGCCTCCTGTTTGGTTTGGTAGCACTTATTGATGCGCTTTGCCAGTTGATTCTTTATTTATTAATTAACTGTTAATTGGCTGTCTATGAAACCGATTTACGACAATTGTACTATTTGTGATAGTTTGTTATTTAATAGAAGCTTTATCTTACATTTCTCTTATACACTCTCTTTTTATAGAGACTGTCTTGATAGATGGATGTGAGTTTATGATGGGCCTTTTAATGGAACTTTTATTATAAAATCTGCTATATTATCAAGTCTGTTCTATTTTTTAATGAGAAACAAATAGTCATTTGATTTACAGTATCAAGCTTATATGAATTTCCTATAATTCGTATCTTCCTGTGTAAGACGTAGGATGCTACGAAGAGACAATATCTATCTGTGTTACATCAAATATCAACACATGTCAGACGCGGTAAGTTCCAAAAAAATTCAGGAGATCTATTGCAGAAGTGGACATCAATGAAAAGATGGATTGATGGATGTATTTCATTTATATGATAAAAAAAAAATCTATACGACAAAATACTTAGTCTGGTACGTTATTTTTAAATTGTTTAAGGCAATATGTACTGGCAATATAAAAGGCATAATTAGTTATTACTTTAAGATATAATCGCTTATAACAGCTATTTTTTTTAAATTTAAGTTCTTTAGGTAACTTCTCCACTTAACAACTTTCTCACAGTTAATTGTCCTGATTGTATAATTCTGTTAGATAGTAATAAATAAAGTTTTGGGGTAGGTAAAACAAAAGACAAAGATATAATTTTCATTTTTAATCTTGATATTTTCCTCTACAATACAAGGCACACACACAATTTTAAGTAAAATTAATAATAATTATAATAGAAACAATAAATAATAATAAATGTTGCTTTGTGAATCGCATACGATAACCAAGGTATTAAGTGTACATTGAAGCCTCGATATTTAATTGACAAAGGAAAGTCTACGCTACGTAGCTCTAGACGTATGAATACAGAAATTTACACTTGAATTTCTTGAGATATCATCAACATTCTTACATCTCGCCAGAAGAGAAAATAAAAGACAGGAAAGAACCACATTCACGCGCTTTGTACACTCACACGTTCATTCAGCTAAACATTTATAGTAACAACTAATTTATCCATTACTTCGCATTACCCATTACAGATAATATGTATGAAATTAATTGTCAAGCGAAGTTTAGATCGGCGCTTGACTATTTTCTATTACAATAATTGTGCTCTGAATAACAACAATACTTCAACAATCGATAAAGATTTCGCTTCAATGGCTACACTGTTACGGGTATTATATTATTTGTCAGAAAACGCCTTTCGGCGTTCGTTTTTTTAAAACGTTCAATGAATAGCCAAGCGCCAATTACACGCCCGATACAATGTCTAAATCTATTATTAGTATTTAAACTATTTTAGACATTAAAAGTCGTCCCGTAAACTAAGCATCGATATAAATAACGCTATCATTTATGATTTATATTAAAGTTAAACCTACCGCTCTTACTGTTAGAATATCTACCCACGTACTTCGACTCTGGATATGAGATACTGTGATTATTTATACAAAGTCTACGACAAAAAACTTTAAAGAAATCCCTTACGTTAAATACGTATTGTACGACAACTGTCTCTTTGTGTTCAGTCAATAAATTTGTAAAAATGAACCATTTATGATCACTAACTTAACATATAACTATTTATGTTTTAAAGATATGAGTTAAATCTAAACATTGCACTAAAATTGAATAAATTACATGATACTGAAGATCACATATGTGTTCAAAGGGTGAAAACATTACACGTTTTATTTATCGTTACATTTTTATTTAAGAAAAATAAACCAGTAGCAGTTTTACTGACGATGACGATATGAAAATTTTCGTGTTATCGAACGAAATGTACGTAGGAACTAAAATACTATTAATACAGCATCGATTCGACTAGCGCGTAGAAAAGTAAAGAATTTATACAAAACGCTTGGAAAAACAGAATTGAAAAAGCAGTCTTAGTTCAATTCCAACCGTTGTTGTGTTCAATTAGTTTTGTTCTTCCACTAATTACCGCCGATACAAACAATAATTAAGTAAATAATGCTGCCTTAACACGATTATGCAACAGTAAATAATGATGCTTAATATATAAATATGGCATTCAAGATAAGTTTAATTAAAGGTACGCTCCGTAAAAGATTAAATGTTGACGAATAAATTACTGGATCGTCGATAAAACCGTTATGACTTACATCTAAAAATATAAAGAAATATTTACAAATTTCACTATGGAAGAAGAATTCTTGAGACTTCGCCCTAACACCACGAAATCTACGTGCTTACTTCGATTTAATAACAGTATTTACAATCAATCTCAGCGAGAAAGTACAACTTCATCGAGATCTGATACATCAAAAATTTTAATACACTAAACAATAAGAGGAATAATTTTAATTTACATGAACATACGATGAACATCGTTCCGATTCGTTCCTATCGTCACAAAACGCGAGTCGGAATCCTCGAGGCGAGTCGGCGTCACTCTAATCGTCTTTCGTCACTCTTTGGATTTACTTCTCTCTGAACTCGGGTTTTACACTGATAATCGGTTTTCTCGTATCGTCTGTATCTTTATCATATTCTTGGTTGTCGGGGTATTCTGGGGCCCCGGGGGGCGCCAGCTAAGTGGCCGAGCTGAAAAGCACTGAGTTCTTGTAGTAGCTGGCGCGGTCCGACAGAGGGCTCTTCACATCACGTTCCATGGCCTGCTGGCGGGACTTGCGCTCCATCTCCAACTCTTGGGCCAGGGATTCTGTTGACAATATTAATTACATTAGTTTTAAATATATTTATATTATTACTTTCCCTTTATAAGGGTAATTATTGGCACATAAAAATCAAAATGATTACAGTATTACAAGACAGTAACTTCAATAATTTTTATTTTCAGTAATGTTATATTTAGAAGGATCGCACAAAATGTGTCTATAGCCTCGGAAAATGTCATTAGTGTTCAGGGGAAGCTACATCAAACGGACTTCGCATCTGTATGCCACTTCCTAATTTAATATGCAATCGTCCCTTTGGTAAAAACGTACCTCGCTACGGCATAAGCGCTTATTAAATTGTGTGCAGAAGGGTTGTCTGCGATGTATTCTTAGCTTTATACATAAGATATTGCGTAACGTATGAGAACTACAGGAGGTTCATAAACAAATTTATATACACACTTTAATTAAAATATGATTTAAAGACGCTTATTTATGATGCTGTTATTGTTTATGTTAGAGACACATTTAATAACAAGATTTTAAACTTTCGCGTATACGTTATTAAATTATCACGTAGCAAAACATATAGGTATCATACAGTGTAACATATGTAGTTAGGATTGTTAAAAACATAGATTCGATTTATATCTTAATGTTCGTGTAAACGTATAAAATAACAGAAATACGTATTGATTAGGTCAACATTTCTGAGTACCAACAACAATCAAAAAACATTCAAACTGCGTGCAAAGGAGGGTAATTTAAAAGTGAAACACGTCTCGCACAGAAGATATTCTAATAAGATTTTAAGAAAATTGACAAAGTTCGTGAAGAGGCAAGAGTAGGTGAGGTAAGGCAATTGTCTCCGAAAACGTCTACGTTTTACGAAATATGCTTATTCAATTTCATGCAACGCTTGCCGCCTCCTGCAATTTACGAGATATGAAAGATATAAACGGAATCACGTTTTTTGCTTACTTTCATGGAACATTTTCTCAACGGAGAATTCAATTTCTTTTCCCGATATTCGTTTACAATTTATGCTTTGAGTGTAGCTATTCTTTATCACATTAGATGACAAATTACGATTATGAATCTGTGCTCAATAAAGATTGTTATCTTATTAATCATTTCTGTATTATTTAAAGATGTGGGAAATACCAGCAATAACATTTGTCATTAATTATTCTTGTCACATGTGACAAATGAAATAAAAACAACATTTAAGTGAAAGAAACAAACAAACCATAAGTGTTTATCTCAAAAGCATTCGCGAGATAAAAAAACTCAATTATAATCCGATTTGTTTCAGTGGAGACTGGCTTCGGGGCGTCACACTCGCAAGTGTCGTTCGAGGGTTGTCCCGAAACAGAAACCTATTATCCCGGGCGAGATTATACGCCTAGGGCGTCACAATTAAATATTATACACTTAAAAGCTTCGGCCTTTGCCGTTTCACTTCGCTGCCACCCCTAAATGTCCCATTAGGTCTGTTTGAATACGTAATATTTTTGCATTTGCCTTCGAAAACAGAATTGCCGGCTCCTTTGAGAGCTATAATCTATTTGTTCTTTGAAATAACTGTAATGGTTGAGCGCTTCAGTTAAATAAAAAATTAACCTTTTATGTCCTTGTCCTCCCAGTCGCGATAGCTTGACGCGTAACCAAGGAGATGGGATAGTCGCTCTATAAGGAATATAAAGTTTTATCATTATAATTCAATGGTACGTAAACATAAGTACATATAATATACGGAAAGAATTATGCAACATTTTTGTTTTACAATAAAGTCTGCGGTTCTAAATTCAGAGCTACAAATTTTCAAAGCTTTTTAAAGGAGAACGATGTTTTATCATTCTTTGTTATGCTGTGTTCTCGTTTGAATAAGTTTTACATCGGATGGGTTATATGTAATAACTTCAAGCTCTAATCGAAAAGCACGGCAGTGTTTTGACAAATTCATGGCAATGCACTAATGTTATGTAATAAGTTCAAGCTCCAAAACAGCTACGCATTTGTGATTATAGTTACGGCATTTATTTCGTTTCAATTGGCTATATTGCATTGGCAGTTAAAAACGCACGTATTTCAGTGGAGCTGTGATGTTAGTACACGTACAAATGTACTAATATAGCAGTTTAAAATAAAATTAGGTTATTCGTTCGGCTCTATTTGTTTCTATTTCTTATATATTTAAAAGCCTGCCACCAGAATTCCAGAGAAAACATTGCCCTTTACAATTGAAACCTGAAAAAGCGTTCAATAGTTCTATTCGTAGATTAATTCTAAAGAAACGAATCGATTTTGTAATTAAATAGAGGATCGAGCAAGAAATTACGCTTTCGTTATTCACTCGCCCCGAAAGACAAATTGTTTCTCTCACTTTGGTCACATAAAAACCTCTTCTGTTCAGATTGGGAAGTTTTTTATTTTATGCATTTATAAATGTCATTGATCCGTAGTTTGTTTCGTAGTATAAAATCAAAACTTTTTTTCACCGCAAAGATATCGTCTTTAAAAATAATCAATAGTTCTGAACAATGTCGTGCAATCGACACCTTTGTTCGTTATGAGGGCCGAATTAATTACTTTAAAAACCAGGGAAAAGTAATTATTTTTTTGAACGGAAACTCGAGAAGTTTGTTAACAAAGGGACGTTTAAAACAGGTGGTGGAGGCGACGGCGCCGCAGGTAAGTATTAGATGTCCCTCAGTGTCTGTAGTGGTCATAATAAGATCCCGGAGTTTCCAATTGTATTATGACAGGGCTTGCTCCCAAGCTACTGTTCCTCGCGTATTGGTGCGTATCCAATCACACTGATTGAATTGATCTTCTATTGAACATTCTTTTTTCCCTTTTTTTCAAAGAATCAATTTATTCGTGACTCCATTGACTTTTATTTCAAATGCATCTATCTCGATTAAGATGCAAGTGTAAGAAGTCTATTAAATACAATTTACTATACAAAACGTTACTACTACATACTAAGATACTGTTATTAGTTGGTAGACAATTTCAATTTCTTAACTTTTTTATTAGAGTGTTCATCTTACTTGAAAAACGGATAGAGATAAAGAAGCGCACGGGCTTATACGACAATAGCATTTTAAATTTCACTTAATTTGTATGAAAAAAGGGTTTGAGTAATTTATTTTTCATATATTGTCATTGTTTCAATTATGATTCGCGTATTGTTGTGGAGCTTTTTTATTCAGGACACATAAGAAATAAATCAGTTAATTGACCTGATTGTTTAATATGTTTCATTAGTGTGATTAAACTTTTCACTTCAATGAAAGACTGATATTTAAAATATAATTAAGTGATTAACATTAAATATTTTTAATCGTTTACGATATAATTTAGTTCCGATGCGAAGAAGTTTCTGATCAGGAAAAAGCAAAGATCAATAAGATACAAGCAAGTAGCTCGTAGTAGTACTCGTAGATGTATGTATATTTCATAAACAAAAAGTTAATATCGTCAAAGGTTTTGAGCGCACCTGTGCGGTACAATTTTATTTCCATTCATTTTACAAGCGTACCTAAAAAGTAGCCGGAGAAGTTTCCTCTTTATTAATTTTTCAACTTTATATTACTTAATATCAGTTGCTTCATTCATTTCTGCGGCGCTTTATAAGAAAAGGAGACTTATTGTGCAAATAAAGAAGTCTGATTTAAATAAAGATCCGCGTACATCCTGTCTAATGGCGACTAGAAGCGAAATACAGCGTGGGTGTATCTATTGCTTTTATGCTAGCTACTCCGTGAAGTAATTTACGTAATGTACTTTTATTTATTTACCTAGGAGACAATAGCCTTGGAGTATAATGATAACAATCTGAAATTATGAAGTGAATAGGTAAATATTTATTAATGATATCATGGGAGAAATAAGCGAAATATATCCACTCAAATTTCAAAATATTGGGGACGTGAGGGGGAGAATGTTAGATTTATGTAAATTTTTTTTCGAAGTTTTATTTATGTTCTTTCGTCAAAATACAGTTGACCTGCTGAAGATTGTTAAAATGTATAATGGTTAGGCATACTTAAAAGGTATTGTTCTGTTACTATTATTATATTCAGTGAATTTTCCATTTCTAGCTATTCGTATTCGCGTGCTCGCGTGCGTTAGATACTCGCAGGTAACACTTAAATTGTTGCAATTTCTACTTGAAAAGGAACCCGTCGTCGGTAAAAGCCACTCGTCAGCGAAACAGGTAATGGTTAAAAGTATCAATGTTATACGATTGTTAAGTTTAGGTCATGAATTTTGAGACATTTTAGGATGGATTTTGCTTACAGGTAAGTACTCTATCTGACTTTAAGTCACCTTTACTTGTTGTCCACAGATACAAGGTCCCCTTTGAGAAACTTCAGTTTATATGTTTCAAGCTATAACTCCCATAGTACTTTATTTATAATATTTGTAATTCTCATATTATAGAAGTTACACGCAATGTTTGTTTCTAACAAATTAAGACAAGTATTTTTACTGTTTGAACTTACTAATGTAACCAACGTAAACACTTATGCAGTAGTCGTTAGCTCATCATAACAAATAGTGTACCTACTCTTAGTAGTCACATAAATGGATTAATCTGTTGTGTCAAAAAAGATTAATATGTTTTATGTATAATTTGTGTGTGACTCTTGGACAATAATTAGCGGAGAATTTATACGTCGTGCACTTTTAATTTAAATTATTTTCCCTAATAATCTGGCAATGTGAATTTCGTAATAATTTTAAAATTTCCAATATTATTAAATTTTCAATTTTTTTAATATATCAAAGCTAATATTTTCAATATGAAATCTAATATTTTCTTCAACAATTCATATGCATATGCGACGAAATCCTTCAATTGCAGTGCAAAGCCAAATTTCATATCGATAGACGTGAGAGGGAGGCCGTACACAATAGTATTTCAAACTCCACGAGGCCGGTGCATTTTTAATGAAATTTCTGGGCTTTCCACAAAGCGGATATGAATGAAAAAACTACGGCTTATTCTGTAACACGTGAGAGAACCCTCCTTGTTGGTTGAATGTGCTTTCAGCAGTCGACCGCCATGTTGGTTTTTTATTCTGATTGCTTGTCATGAAATTGTACCTGTACTTGAAGAGGTTAGAGATGAGTGAATCGCACGATGCTTCAGTTAATATATCTGTTAGAGATATTGAGGGTTTTGAGTTGGTTTAGGTTGACTTCCGGCTAGACAAATATTTGACATAGATTTCTGTTCCAGGTCGAGCTGCTTGTGTATTCATATTTGTATATATTTTGGCTATCTGCTTTAATAGTAGCTTTCGAAAACAACTTTAATCCTTGCAATGTTCAGAGTAAAAAGTAGCCTATTTCCTTGTATTATTTCTTCTGTTCCAAAATTTGTCTTTACACACATACAAACAAAAGGATTAAAATAATTTTAATTTAAGACAATATGCTACTTTTGATGTGATTGGTCACCCTATTATGACAGAGCCCGAATTGGCATTTCGCAAAGGGATATTGACGGGAATAAGGCAATAAATTGAATAGGCATTTCAAATTTTAGCTCACCCTAAAAATAATAAAAATCGGGTTTGGGTGTATCGTTTATTTCGGACTTAAATACTTGGCATTCTTCTTTCGAAATGGTATGTAATATAATATGTGTGTAAATCATACATATGGATTTTGCGTTTTAGGACCTTCTAAGTTTAATATTCCGTAATATCCGAAATATATTGAAGTCTATAATTTAATACCTCTTAGGCATTTGGTTATAAAATTCATTCATTTAATGATTTGTAAACATATTTGTGTTTGTTGTTGTATTGTTGTGTGTGCTTTGTGTCATATCGCTTTATTTCGTATTATACCTAGTAGGTAAGCATAGTTATGAATTTTGAAGTTTTGATATATTTTTAAATTCACTGTGTTCCGAACCGCTAGCAGGAGTAAGGGAAATAAGACAGTATTAGTAGTCGTATGAGGGAAAAAAGATAATATAACAGAAAAAAATATACATAATAAAATTGTGAAAACCTTCGTGCTTCGAATCCAGAGGTCCCACTGGAATTTTTATTTCTGTTTTATACCAGCAGTGTAATATGGTGTATAAGGTAGATTTATTCTCGTGAGAATTCAACTTAGTCCTCAGGGGTCATCTGCGGCCAATCTCATCACTAGAATCTTATTTTCTGGAGATAATTACGGAGTTAATTGATTTTTTTTTATTGAATTGTCATGACGACTGTTGTCAAACTCTGTCCGGTGGTAGTGTAAGAAAAAAATACTGTAAATGACAATTTGTAAGTGCCTCCGTAGGCCTATCTATCTATACTAATATTATAAAGCAGTAGAGTTTGTTTGGTTGAACGCGCTAATCTCAGGAACTTATTCGAATGGAAAAAATCTTTTTGTGCTGAATAGTAAATTTATCGAGGAAGGCTTTAGGCTATATCATATCACGCTATGTTTGTTTGATTTTTAATAGATTGTTCTCTATTAAACGCAGGTGAAACTGCGTGGCACAGCTAGTACGAAATAAAGACATTTCATTTCAAACACTTTCGTTGCTTACCAGAGTAGTTCTGCCAGAAGGCAGCGCCGCCGCTCATGATGTCGACCGGTGGTGGCGGGTAGTTCCACTGTGGCTTGTCGGGGGTGCGCGGAGGATCTCGTTGGAAGGGCGGTGACGTGGTGGGGGGCTCCGCGCTCGGCGGCTTGCTGTCCGAGCCGTTCTCTCGCTCCGTACGGTTTTCTTGTGGTGCAGGCGTTAGGTTCTCTGTTAAAAAATACATAAGTGATTATCGATGTTTTCCTCGTAACCATACATTGATTGAAAATTACCCAAAATATGTCGTATCAATATACTTAAGCGAAAAGTTTGAAGCTACAAATTTTTTTATAGAAGCATAATGGCTACATGAGTCATGATGGTATGTAGCCAATACTGCCCATGGGCATTTGTGATAAACCTAGTATAAGCGTTGTTGGACCCGATATAAAATTGAGTGTAGAGGTGATGTCTGTTGTGATAATATTATGTCTACTTGATATGATATTACTTTTCCGCGAAAAATGTTGCAATATTTTAAATAATTTACCTACTGATAAAATTGGAGTTTCAATTTCATCACAATTTGGATTCGATGAATGTAATATATTCACTTAAAAATGATAGCATATATATAACCCTCTGTAATATACTGTATTGTTTTACAAATAAAATACTATACCTTAAATATATTACACTTTTAGGGTCATTAATAACCTAATGCGAAGTCATTACAGGGAATAACAATGTGTTGAAGTAACGTAAAAAATATAATTGGATACGTGCCCATTACCTACTCTTATAAAATGGTGGCAGTAAAAGCTTTTCCAGAACCTACATAGCCGTAATAAATGGACTGCTAATAAATGTTAGTAGCAAACAGCGATTATGCAAGAAATTGAACTCGAATGCGTGTTAGTTCAGCACCCGAACCCTCGTTTCAAATGGCCTGCGAAACGATTTCCTGACACGGAGATTAGTACAAGCCTTCACTAGCGTTTACCACCCTTCTTACGTCACGCACTCCACATACTCCCAATCGATAAAAGCGCAAATCGCTTCTATTAACAATCGAATATACATCTAAAACGCACGCGTATTACAGTTTAACTTCGTGTACATCGTGATGATATTTGACATTCAATATGTTGTAAAGTTTTGCTGGTAAAGATAGTTTGACAGACGGCAAGTTAACATGTCAGGGGCACAACGTACTTCAGTTTGATTCTTGTATGATAATCTGATAGTGATTGCTATTCAAACTCAGTGTATTCGAAACAAGTCGACATTATAGATTTCGTACGGATATACATTTGTTGCGGTAAATTTAAGATTTTCATATGTGCTTGATATATCTTAGGTATTGGTGATAAGCTTTCGCCTATGGCTTTGTTTAAATTTAAAGTGAAAAGTTAATTTATTAATCCAAATGTATTACTTTTTAGATTATAATTGTTTTAACTAATTCATCAAATAAATTTACCTTTGCGGCAATGTCTATTCAAATATCTGTATGACTATATGTTTGGATATAGAAATATATTACCTAAATAGTTTAAATTTACATGACCTTTGAATTAAGTCCAAATAACTATAATGGCGCCCCATAAGCTAAAATATATTAAAGATTTCGCTGTGTATTTACCGGTGACAATTCTGAGAATTTCGGCGGGCGCTCCCGACTGCTTCAATGCCTCTTCTATCTTTTGCCGTCTCTTCAGCTCCATTTCCAGCTGATCCTGGACTTGTTGCCGCTGTTTCCGCTCCTTCTTCAGACGTTTCTGGTACATAACTGAAAGTGGATAAATCAATTAGATCTTATGAAAAAATATATTATATTTTTATATGTAAGTATACTAATATTGTGAGAATTACAGTAAAAATAATATTCAGTAAGATAACTTTTCACATCGTTGGAAAACAGTCAATAATTTGCATCTACTTGATTTACATAACTATATTTAACTCAAACACAAAAAAGAGCAAAACAATATCAAAGGTATATAATTACACGAGGCGATAGTTAAAGGAAACATCACTTCCTTCGTATAAGGATTCTCGTAAAGAACTCAAAGGTTCAACAAAACCCACAAAAGCTGCACGCTATTAGAAAAGGCATAGTCTAGCCTTGATAGAAAAACTAGACAGACTAGTTTAGATAGTAAGTGACCACCCTTGGTTATCTTTGCGGTTAACCAGGAGTGCACGCATTGTTATATTCCGGTTTGGAGGGTAATAGAGCGAGTGAGGGATTATTGGATAGAGGGTTGTGGTGGTTTTGAGTGCCAGTGACCGCATACCGTCAGGTGAACTACACTGTTATGAGAATGACGGTGCAGTTGCAGGGAATTCAACGCAATTATTGACTTTATAGACGCTTCGCGTTTGATGTTGGATTTGCACTTCAAAATGTTGTATACATTACTGATACTAAATCAAGCAAATATATTAAGAAATTCAAGTTAATTAGAGAATAAACGGAGCTATCCAAAGCTTATAAAATAAACAGCTTAGCAGTTGTGCGCCATGTTTTGATTTCTCGTTTGCACAACGATAAGTGCGTTAAGAAAATCTCGAAAGTATCTTATATGCATCCCACTCACTCTTGGCTTTGTAGAAACATTGTATACGTGCCTGGAGAGTACGCTTCTGACAAAACAGGTCAATCATTTTGATTCGCTTTAGTTTCTTTCGATCTGGAATAAGCTTGTCGATAATCGTTGAGTGAGTATGTGATGATACATTGTCTCTTTTACGTATTCAACGTTTCAGTATTGTTGTCTTTCTCGCTCATACATATATGAATAACGAGAGACGATTCGATGTTTTCTCCGATGGACCTGTTACTAAAATACCATACCTCGAAATGTTTTGCCTAAATTTATGATATGAAATTGAAAATATTAAAATATGCCAGATATTATCGCCGTATGATTATAGTCAGTATGAAGAAGGTAAGATACGATAATATGAATCCATAAAAAAATAGGTAGGATGAGGAAAAATATTGATTGAAAGATAAAATAACGATTTCCAAGAAAACACATTAAAATACGATGGAATTATTTGTTTCCAATCTTTAGCAACTTGTTATAATTTGTAGTCAAACAGCGTTCGCTGTTCGTTTTCTGAATAAGAAATATAAATCATGAAACATTAAATAAGTTTGATTACTTTGATTGAAGCTGTGTATTGAAATTTCTATTAAATATTCATACGTAGTACGACTAACTTCTTTTGAATATTCTTATAATGTACCCAAAGAAAGTACCTATTTGGCCGATATATTTAATTAACGTGAAGTTAAAACATCACAAACAAACATTATCATAACATTTTATCTGGTAATTATAATAATATAATAATTAAACTTAAAGTACTTTATGAAGTGAAATTTTGAAAACTGAACTTTGTTAAACCAAGGCCTTTTGTTTGCTCATTTACTTTCGAAAAAAAATAGATCGTGGACTTATGAGTTGGAAATAGCTAATGTGGAGCAAAAAAAGTTTTCTCATTAAAGATTCGCTAGTAATTAATGTTGGTGCTAATGAAACGGTCGGGTTCACCAGTGATCGACTCCTGCGCATCATTTGTCATCTCGTGACCTTCGCCACGGCTCGTAATAACGAATATTCAAATGCTTTATTTTTCGACCAATCTAACTGCCGCTTAGAAGTTAGCCTAGTTGTACGCTAATTACGATAATTTATGCACGCAAAATGATTTACTACAAGCAGTTTAATATTTCGAAATGAATTAGAATGTACTGTACTTACTTGCATTAATGAGCTAATAATTAATGTGTATCTTTATAATATTAGCATTTCGCATTTACTGTTTTCATTGTAAATAATAAACACTAGACGTGACTCGCGGCTTTCCCCGTTTACAAAGGTAACACATCTGATTTTTTTTTCATTTGTTTTCAATTTTTTGTTTGTATCAATTTGTCCTTTTAATTGTTATTATGATGCTTATTTTTATTTACTTTATTGTTACCTAATATTTTTTTCCTTTATTATCAGTGTAAAATGTTGTTAAATCGGGATTAAAAATGTTTTCTTTCTTCCTTTATATGCATTTTACCTTCTAAGAAAGGTAGATAGCCCTTAATATATGTAAACTTAATCTTATCTAAGAGACGGTATTTAGGTATACATATATTCAACTAGCTTTTTCTCATGCTTGTGTTAACTGTCTATGTAAAAAGTATCTGTGTTAATCCAGGGCACTAAAGATGTGTGTGTCTAATTTGATCTAAATCCAATCAGTAGTTTTTGCGTGTGTAACAATCATACATACATGCTTACAAACTTACACGTTTAAAATATTGTAAGAGTTAACATTAGAAGGAATTCACTATTGTTGACTATATGCACAGCACGAAACATAATTATTATTTTACGTTACAAGTTATTTCTACATAGTTTATGCTTATATATTTACGCTTAAGAAGGGTTTATCTAATCATAGCATGGTCACTGGACATAATACATATCGTTAAAGATCTTCTCTTGTGGAAATATTTTTATCAATCAGTATGTTATTATAATAGATGTTTTAACACGAGGATGTAAAGGTTTCGCCAATACAAAGGTGTTCATCCAGAGGTCCACTCGGTGGAAAATTCATCGGTCCGCCGAGTCCGAACATCGATTCAGTCTAACACCTCTGAAAAACGGTTTCTCACTCGACTGACGCTTATTTTTGGACCTTTCATCCCACGTTATTTATCTATTAATGCGTAAACTTCTAATTACTCAAAGCTCACGACCATAACAATTTTAGACCGCTACCTTAACTTTTCTAAGTAAACAATGTGCATGTTGGAAAATTTCTCCTCATCGTTGTATCATTAGAATCTTAGAATGTAATATCGATTTTAATGAAGCAGAAGCAATAACGTCGGAACTCATTGTTTTTTTAAGTCAATATTTGTCCATAGCGGTCGGCATCGCTTTGTGATTTAATAATCCGCTCTACAGCTTCTACACTCTTGAGTTCATAAGCAAAGATGAATCGTAATAATTCTTCAATCGATTATTTCAATTGACTTGTGAAAGGAGAATAGAACAAAAGTTTAAAGCCTTTGTTGTCAGCTTTGCGGCCATCAATAGTTCTAATTTTAAAGCACTTCGGTTCGTATGATATTCATTGTTCTATTGTTCTTTTGAACTTGGGCGCTTTAATAAATTTACTTCTGTTACGAGTGAAGTCGCCATGAATGTGAGGTATACTTTTTGCATGAACGCTTTTTGTGACTAAAGTATTTTTGGTGAAACGTTTTTAATTACATCCAAACATGAAATACTGATTGTTTTCTCATTCAATCGTGGCATAACTGTAGGTATACGCCAATGTGAAGCGAAACAATTCGACGACCGAGCGTATGAATAAAAGCGTACCACCGAAATATTGAAGGAATCCGTTCAAAGGGAAAAAATGCAATAAAAAGTCCAACCCAATACAGAATGGGAGTGTGGTTAAAAAGCAACGAATGAATATGGTTGCGAACATCCGCTGCAGACAAAAGTTGGGCTACTTGACTATGCAAATTATATTTGCGGACCGCCGCGGTTGAGACCCGATCTCCGACGTTTCGTTTCACTTTTGCGTATATAACGTGTATTCTTTTCATATTTTCATCCGATTTCCTTCCCCTCGTTCATTTTGTTCCGTTTTAAAAGTCGCGGAACAATGCCGTTTTCCGCGGGGCTTATTCGCCGCGAGCCGTTTTCTTGCACACCGCTTCTTTTCTTATTATTATATCTCTTTATGTGTATCCAGTTCTCTTTCTGTAATACTTTCAACTCATAAATGGCTGATACCGTCCCCTAGGGTTTGTTACTCGAATAACATGTAAATGAGCCTTTGCTACAGTACAAATTTATTTTTACTTCCTGTACAGTATAATGGCTCGAAAAGTATCATATTTTGTTTTTTAATTCATTCTCAAACCGCAGCATGGTATATAAAAATATTGTAGAGTCGATACAGTTATTGTAGAGACAAATTTTATAGGAAGAGAGAGTTTTCTAATATTGTTAAAGAACAGCAGTACTAACCGTGTATATGGAGAGATAAAACTCTTACCACAATTTTTTTGTATTTCATTTAGAGTAGAAACTCATTAGGCATTTTTACGTTTTTATATTATTGAAGAAGTCATTGTGTTGTTAGTAATTCAGGTCAGTGGCCACTACCGCCTATGAAAATTTATTGAACGTTACATGAGATTAGAATCTTATCTCATGCCTAAGATTAAGCCGGAACGTCTTGGATAAGTATGTTTTCCCTTACCACACACAACACAGAATACTGCAACGCTTAACGCAACGGGTAAAAATAATAAATACTATATGTATAATTAAGAAATAAACACACTTCATTTTTCAATCGAGTACATCAGAGGGAAGTAAAGCTAGTATTAGACAGCACAGTTGATAGTTTCGTCGGCGATGCACCGCGCAATAGTCAATGCGAACCGACTTTTATACCACTCACTCCCCTCGCTCTGAAGCCCAAGCTATTTAGATAAGTCTTTTTTATAGTTCTTTATTGAAAATAAATTGCCTAGAATAAAATCAGACACAGTCGAAATGGCTTTCCGATAGATGTGTATGAAATAATGTTTGTCAGATAAGATGCGGCAGTTATCATGGCGTATGTTCGGTTGCAACGGTTATCCATTGGAAATAATAGTGCTTCGGGGTAGATAATAATATATAGTACTGTAGAAATCTGATTTGTTGCTGAGAGGGCGTCGATGACTTACATTTGTGCAATAAAAAGTATTTTAGTAGCTATTTTAGTTATTTTCCCAAAAATCATACAATTATTGATTTAACAGTCAATTGAGTAAGTTAACCGTTTAGTCACCGTTAGTCTACCGTGTGTAAATTGCATACATAATTTAGTTTTTTTTGTTTGCAAGAATATTTTTTCATTTATATGTCATTTGTGCTTCTGAGCTATTGTCCTGCCATAAAATAATAATACCGTCAATAGTGCGGCCTGTCCGGTTCAAAACATCCTATTTTTCAATCTAAAACCAGCCATGCAATACTTTAAAAATATCATTCAACTCTGTTTACCGGATTCCGAAGGGTGTTTTATATAATAATATATGACGTGTACCTCTTATATTATTATAATAAACAATGAAAGTGAAAACATACTCGTGTCGCACGAGAAACATTATTTTATGTGAAACTCACTAAAACTGTCCACGCCGTCCCTATCTAAGTCCGCTGACAACCGTTTAGCTTTTTATCTATTTCCTCTGTTTTATTCGGAAAATTTATGAGGCGAGTGGCTCCTGCGATAAACATTTTCCTCAAAATTGTGCGGATTATTGTTCTTGTCGGACGAGTGGGGACTTTAAGTTACGAGCCTTCGGTGACCTTCACCAATAACGTGTGATACATTCACTTACTGCTTCTGTTTACGACTTATTTGATAAATCGTTGTTAAGAAAAAAGTTTCTTGCCAAGAATCAACCGAACTTATAGTTTGATTTGCCTTGAAGAATTTATAATATACTAGCATTTGCCCGCGGCTTCGCTCGCGTTAAGGAGTATTTCAGAAGTAGGTAAGTAGAATTGATCAAAAACCTTTTTTAGAAGAAACCTATGTCATAACATCTACTTGCATGCCAAATTTCAGCCCGATCCGTCCAGTGGTTTGGGCTGTGCGTCGATAGATTTAGACAGATTAAACTACTAATTAACTACTGGGTATAAGATAATATATTTACAGGATAATGTGCTGTAAGTTGCGAAACTGTTTCTTGTGTATTTAGTTTTGTTAAATTTCAAAGTTGTAACGAATTAAACACATCCCATCTTTACTTGGTACTAAAAACGAATGCTTTGCTACTGAATATAAAATAGTCGTCATTTTTAAAAAGTGCAAAATATCAAAATCAAAAGTAACCTATAAGTAGAACAGGTATATAACCTACATCCATGAATAATTTCATGTAAATCGGACCAGAGATTCTTGGGTGATTGAGTAACAAAGAGAGTAGTATAGATAATGATAACAATAAAATAAGGACTAGAAGCAGTCCAGTAAAAGTTTGGAAAACATGACAACATTTCTTTACACGTATTCCACAATGTCACATTCCATTCCATATTTTGATTCTGAGTCAACAATAAAGGGAGGCAAAGAATTTTTTTTTATGAAAAAGAGAAAATCGCGAGCACTTTTATCAAACCGATCAAAGGGCCGGACGGACATTCCGACTTCTTACGACGTTAGTAAAAAATACAATCTCTCTTTATAGTTACCATTCCACTGGTTATTATATCCGTATCGATACGGCTGAACTTACGGAGCGTGAAATGCTCGATTCTCGATATTGCAGCCCCCGGCGTCGGCCGCTCAATTCGGACAATTTAAACTTAAAATCCACTTCTTACAGATAAAAGTGCATGTTTGAATGGTTTTGTCACGCCCCGTCATTAGTGATCACATATAAAAAATATGTTCATTTTTCTATCGTCGTCAACCTATTAATGTCCCACTGCTGGGCATGGGTTTTGTTTCAGAATGAGAGATGTTTAGGCCATAGTTTCCAGCGGTGGCCAAGCTTTGGAGCTCGGTGTTTGGTGGCCAGATTGGTAGACATCACACGTCCATGTGAAATTTCTTTTTAAATATATCTTATGTTTTCTATGTTATGCGTCGCTGTTTACCTAGGCAATAAATTATTTAGTGTCTAATGCGCATATATTAATGAGAAATCTGAGGTGCCTATGATTTGAACCTCGGAGAATCAATCGAGAGGTCGAGTTGCTAACCACTACGCTATCACTTCTATCACTGCCAAATGCATACAAGCTTATTTCCATGGCTCCGTCTGCTTCGGTCATTTTTACGATGGTAATAACCTATGTGTTAATAGGTCATGAACTATCTGTGTGCGAAATTTCAATGGAATCCAATCAGCAGTTTTTGCGTAAAAGCGTAACCAAAATACATATCTTTTGCCTTTATAATATTAGTAAGAAAGAACAAAGATTGGAAACAATAAATAAGCTAGTACTATCTGATGCTAAATTATTAATAGTATAGCTTTCATATCAGGGGCCTCAATCCAGGATCTTATTCTAGTTGTGTCTACATTCAATTACAGGAGCTATCCCACCCATTGGAACCTATCGTATTGTGATCTGTAACCGATCAGAGCTGCGATGCTAATCCTAAGAACATGTACACCGGAACGTAAACACTGCATCTGTGACCTGGAGGCCATAAAATAGTTGCTTCAAGACATTCGTTTCAATCGTTTCAATCATTACAAGCGCCAGTGTTGTTAATAACAAATGCCCATACATCCATTATTATAAGTTTACAAGATTTCGCTGCAAATTGTAGCGAATTGCAAAAATTCGCTCAACGCTGACGCTTATAGCGCCAAGACATTATAGCGATAAGACAATAATAGATTTGACGGTACAGCCATAGTAGTCATAGTAGCCAAGTAGTCATCGCCAGGTGGTAGAACCAGTGTAGTTCGACCGGGGAGGTACCACCGCCATACGTATTCCTTGGAAGGGTATGGTTGACGGTTCTCTTATATATGAGGCGATCGTCTCAGTCCTGAGGAGCAACGCATCTGTGATCGAGTTCAGAAAGAAATCCTATTCTATACGAAGTTGCTTACAGATGTCCATGGGCGGCAGTGGCCACTTACCATCAGATGGACTGCATGCTCGTTTACTATTGTAATCAAAAAGCCGAATAACAAATCGCTGTTAAATCCTTAAGATACATTTTATGTGAGCTCAACATGTATACATGAACTATGTTGACTACTAATTATGCTTTAAAATACTACTTTTGCAGATTGATTTAACACGATACTTTATAGTTAAACGTTTCGCAAATGCCACGTAATAAAAAAGCAATATATGTACATTTTGATCGTAAAGTTTGGAACAAGCTATTTCAATTAAAGATGATTTACAGACACTTTTAATATTTATACGAAGTAAACATTATTATAACTCATCGTCATTCAATCAGGTTGCATGAATCTATTCTAATATTATAAAGCGGGAGAGTTCGTTTGTTTGTTTGTTTGAACGAAATACTTTTCAATTTAATAAATCTTTTATAGGTAATTTATTGACGAAGGCTTTAATAAGTAAGATATTTCTATAGTTCAAATTTTTTTCTGTTTCCGTATCTGTGTGTTAGCCACTGATTTTATTTTATTTAGGGAAATATACTTATAGCCCATATCTGGAGGTACCCATCTAAAATACTATAATACAAAGATATTATAAAATTTTAATTTTTTACGTCTCGCGTGGCGGAGCCGTCACTATACCAGTCTTACACGCAGTAGGTCCCGGGTTCGATCCACGGCCAGACAGAAAAGTGAATGATGAGTTTAGATTTCTGTTCTGGGTCTGGGTGTTTGTGTATTCGTCTTTGTGTGTCCATGGTACCCACGAC
>DWNE01000915.1:0-24638 GCA_018249875.1 Cecropterus toxeus | reverse complement strand
CATAAACATGATGTTTAATCAAATACATGTTTGAAATGTAGATAGATATTAAACACATTGACTAAAAAAATAAAAAGGTACAAATCATAAACAGGTAGTTATATAAATATAATTATAAATACGTAAGTATAATTATTTATCAAGATTTACAATGTAATTGGTTTAAATAAATTTATGAGTATATTTAAATTTGGTTTATTGACTATGGTTAAATAATAGATATACACAGTAATAATATTTAGCCGATTGGCTTTTGATTTGAATTATTTTTAAACTTCGACACAAAAAAGGGATGTCTTAAGTTTGTTTGTTTGTTTGTTGTTTGTATCACTGTAGCTTGTATCTCTTGAAAGTGTGTTTAATCGTGGGTGTAGGCGACTGCTACGTTATGACTTTCATCTCCAATTATTGCAACTTTATCTTTTTATAACTGCTACTACTAGTACGAGTAGTATTATTTGCCATTGAATAAGTGGTCAAATGACGTGATGTTTTTAGTTCAAAATATTACAAGAATTTCACGGGACCAATACAATCCTGTTGTTTCATTATTAACCCACTTCTAAAACGGAGGAGATTCTCAATTCCACTTTTTTTTTTTTAAAAAACATTTATTTTCATTCGGGGTTGTTATTAATTTTCTATTCAAAACTTCATGTTGGCGTTGTTGGTATAACGTTAAAAAGGTTTCAAATCCTATTCAATAGCGCGTTGTCAGTGCGCGATAATAAAATGTTGTGAAAGTAACTTCTTCGGCTTCGGGAACTTTGGGCGGGCAATTTTTCTTAGAGCGTCAATGTCAGAGGCAATAACTCACAAGTTTCGAAACTGCCGTGCGGATACCGTCGGCCTGAGCCTGTTTACACGCGAAATGAGACCGGAATGAGATCGAGCTTCGCACTTTCTTTATTTGTTTCCATATGGCAGCAGTTGTACGTGATTTTTATTAGAAACAAGGATATCTATGAAAGTTTTTTTTCTCATTGACTAAATAATACTTTTGAGAGAGATAGGAAATTCGTTTATTTGGTTAAATATAAATTGACAGAAAAGAATACAATAAATACTATTATATTACATTGACGATAAAGGTCTCCTCAACTTAGTGATACAGGTAGCCGAGTTCACCAGCAACGCTGGTGTTTTGTGAAGCCTGATTTTCAAGTTACTTTGTTTAAATTTACCAGATGCCATTTAATGCTGATTTTTTGGCATCAATGACAAAATTTAGTTGTTTTTTATATGTTTCCGTAAAGCAGTGATAATTAAATTCTAATACGCACATCATTTTAGAAATGGGATTGGGTTCGAAGTCCCTTCCACCGAAACGCAATAACTGCATCACGCTAGAAATAGGTGTGGCGGACAAGAATTACAAAGAGTTCTAGCATTTATAATGAATTTATTAAGTTGAACGTCTGTACCTAACCCTTATTGGCCTTTTTGCGGTTGGTTGTTAAATTTTATGAAAGTTCTTGGAAACAAACGACGGCATAGAAAATACCCATTAACAACGTTCAAAAACAAAAACGACAAATTTCATTAAACTTTGAGTCTTTATAGGTTAAATACATTTACTTATACGTACGCATTTTATACGAAAATTTTGGTATTATAACCTAAACATAATATTTATATAGTGTAGCTACCATATTCAAAAACTTTAGTACTTTGTGGGGGTAATTTTTCTTAGGGCGGCGTCAATGTCAGAGGCAATAATTCAAGTTTGGAGGCTGTTTAGACGTTGAATGGGGCGAAGCTCAGAATGAGACCAAGTTTCGCACTTTGCCCCTCATTTATAACACACTAATGACGTTGGCACCAAGATTTTTTAAAGGCAAAAAATATTTGGACAAAGTCTAAAAGTTAGGTTGTCATTGTAAAATGTTTTTGTGAAACTTTATCTGCGTGTAATGGAATCATTCGAGTCCCTAATTTTATAAGGATTTATTTTATATTATATAGAAGGCATCTTGCCGGGTCACCTATAAATGAGGCAGTCTTCTTAGTCCTCAGAAGTAACAACTCATCTGTGATAGACTTCAGATAGAACCCCTGTTCTACATGAAGTTGATTATGGGCAGCTGTAACCACTTACCATCAGGTGGACTGCATGCGTTTTCTATTTCAATCAAATAAAAAAAATAGCAAACAGCCGCACAAATGCATGATGGTAAGTAGATACTGATACGAATAAACACATTTGATTAACCTGAAAACAGGAGTCCCAGAGAAAGATCGGCTACAGATAGATGCCTGAGGACTAAACTAGAACGCCTCGTTACACACTTATATCGTAACACACTTTAAATCGGAAGGCAGTGGCACTTACCCCTGTTATTATAAGGCAGACATGAATGTGGCTGTGATTTCTCCGGAATCGAACTACGACGGGTCTCAGTACGTTTTAAAATAGGTGCAAGTATGTATGCATACGTGGATAAGAAGCGGTAGGAAACTTTGTAATTGTATAATTGCTCCAACCCGTATATATTTTTTAATTAGGATTCATATCCAAAATGCAAGAAATGAGACCTTTTACTAAGACTACGCTGTCCGTCTGTTCTTTTCCCGTCTGTCCGTCTGTCTGGCACCAGGCTGTATCTCATGGACCGTTACAGCAAGAAAGTTGTGATTTTTAAAGATGATATATTTCTATTGTCACTGTAACAATAAATACTAAAAGAGCCGGTCCACACGGCGCGTTGCGTTAGCGTCGCGTCGACGTAGCGCTGTCGCTGCGTCGTTTTACATACAAATAATCATAGTATACACACGATGCGCTGCGTTGACGCAGCGCATACGCGACTGAACTGCAGCGCCCGAGACGAAGCGGGCGGGGGAGTTCTCATTGCGTCGCGTCGTTACTACGTCGTAGTAACGCTCGTATGCGTCAAAACCTTTGCGTTGCGTCGACGCAACGCAACGCAACGCGCCGTGTGGACTGGCCCTTACTCTTTCCGAGGTCAAAGATATGAAAGATGTTTTTTTTCCATTTGGATTTCGCTATAAAACCATCCGTAGCGATAGTTAGGTTTATCAGCGATACTGAAGCCAACTGTAAACGTGAACAGTTCTTACTTCCGCAACCTTGCAAGCTAATTAATTAGGCCTTAAAGCAATTGATGACAACTTTCAAATGGACTACGTTTACGAGTTATGTAACAGTTGCACTATTGAAGCTTAAATTTTGTATTAGATTTATCTGACGAATTTTCGTATTCATTCCTCTATCCTTTTTCACTCTTAGACTTCATCGTCAACCTATTATTGTCATACTGCTGGGGACGGGTCTTCTCTAAGAATCAGAGAGATTAAGGCTATAGTCCACCGCTGTGGCTAAGTGCGAATTGGTAAACTTCACACACCTTTGAGAACTCTTTTTTTTAGAGTACTCTCAGAGGTGCAGGTGTCTGCACGATGCTTTCCTTCACCGTAAAGCAGTGATAATTCTAATACGCACATCACTTTAGAAAAATCAGTGGCCTGGGATTTGTACCTCGGACCCTCGATTGAGAGACCGAGTTTCAAACATTGGCTATCACTGCTCACTTTTAGACTTTGCCTCCCCTAATGGTAAGTTGATTATAAGGAGTGGTCGTTGATATTATACAGAAAGATTCAGTTGCCTAATTCCTGGATGTTATCCCTTAGTCCCTACGACATCTACGGGAACAGAGAGGGGCTCTATACAAATCTGATATAACAGATTATGTCATCAAATTTATTATTTTAAGAATATACTGGGCTGCGGTGACTAGAGACGATTTAGTGTAGTTTACATGATCTAGTTACATAGTATATGTACATATTTTAAAGATATTTTATGTGGTAAGGAAGTCATACTTATCCGAGGCGTTCAAAATTAGACTTTTTGGGCAACAACGCATCTGTCCAATCTCAGGTAAGACTTATCTGAAGTTGAAGAGGTCCATGGGCGCCAGTGGCCTCATACTATCATGGCTGTACGCTCGCTTAACACTTGACTAGTATATAAATAAAACAGAATACAGTCGAACTATTTTATACACTGTTTGTTATTCTTGTAAGCAGATACATATAAGGAGCATAAATGTAAGCAGTATACTGTGTTCGAGTTTGAAGGATAAGATAGGAAGATAGTAGGAAGAGAGAGGAATTGTGCATTCCAGCTTGGCTAAAACAACTGTTGACATAAGACAGATTATATATACACTTCAAATATGATAACTTTTTTTTCTTTAATTCTTTTAAAAATATGAAGTAGCAAACGAGCAAGCAGCCCACCTGATCGTAAATAGTTACTGGTGGACATTTGTAAGCAACTTCACATAGAACAGGGGTTCAATATGAAGTCTATAACAGATGCGTTGCTACTCTCGAGGACTGAGATGGTCGCCTCATATAAAAGTGACCGGTAACCACACCCTTCCACTGAAACGCAAGAACTACTTCACGCTGGAAATAGGTGTGGCGGTGGTACTTCCCCGGGCGAACTACATTGGTTCCACCACCTGGTAAAGGTAACTTTGACATAAGGCGAAAGTATGTAGATGGTATTATCTGAGAACCCGTAGTTCTTACACCTTTTATACTGTTGCTTTGATACGATCATAGATTGAAACAATCAAGATTATGAAGAAGTGAATCTTTTATTTTAAGCGACTTCTTAATACATATGATTGAAGTGTATAGAATTGTACAAATAAGTGTTGTTCCTTACAGTGAGTTTCGGGGTCGACTTCTGAAGTACAATAAGTATATGAAGGTAATGTATTAATCTTAATGTGGATCTAAACGTGTGATTTTATTCTTGTTCTTTTTATGGAATGAATTACTGTTTAAAAGATGGGTATGGATTACATGAAATGAAAGAATAAAGCATCAGCTGCTAAGAAATCTTTATTCTTATTATCGTTACGTCGCAAACATCGGAGTAAAACAATTTATTACGAAATGTAAACAGGAAGAGCCGTATTTTCATTAAGAATACGAATCCGATACCCCCCTCCGCCCAACTGGAATAGACTGAAAATACCCAGTTATGATTAATTCTGAATGCGCCTCACATTGATCAAGGAACCAAGGCTTTTTGCTCCAAACTACCCACCCCCTCACCCCACGCCAGAGCGAGACTAATGCAGCCTCGCCCGTCTCACTCTAAAACAAAGATGCTAAAACTTCTTTCGCTAGTATGAAGATTTTAATTTCATATTTTTGACGAAACGGTTCTAATTTTACTACTAGTTCCGAGCGAAAAACAACTCTACCTAACTCGCATACGGCTGCTTTTCCCTCAGCTTCTCAGCGCACTTGTTTCCGTCTTCTAATTCCGAATTAGTTTTCGAAGTAAAAAGATACAGTCCCAAGACTGTGTGAGTGTCTTTACCTCATTTAAACTTTACTACTCGAGTTTAAAGTGCAAATTTCTTCGACACGCCACTCTCAAGAAATAATTCTCCAGTTGTACCCCGAAATTAGTCGAATAAGGGGAAAGGGGTTCATACGACGGGTGGTTTTAAAAGAAGAAGGCAAAAAGGTGGGGATAGAAAGATGCGCAAAGACTTAGTTTGCGCGGGGGGTGGACGGGGGTGTTATAAAATATATAATTCTATACTTACAATACTTGTAAATACGCCACGCGGAAGTACTGCGCTCGAACGAACTTGAGCTGTGGAATGCTTTGATTGGTTTCTTGGAGTCTGATGTGTACCAAGATCTTATTAAATGCTGATTGTACTCGATATTCTCGAAATAGTTTAAAAAAAAAACTCTCTCGAAAGTTTGTGTAAGTCGTATATGTATATACTGAAAGACAGGAAGTATCTTTAGTTATCTTTGTTTGTCTCGATGTGGATAACGCAGTATGTGATGTCAAATAAAATTTAATTTTATAATGGTAATATTATAATAAATTTCATCATTAATTTCATCGTTGTAAAATACTCATACATTTAAGATAAAATGTTAAAAATATTTCATTTTACGTTATTTTATACTTGAAATATGACAAGTAAAAAAAAGTTATTTTACTTATGGCAAAAGTAAAATTCTGTATACTCGTATAACCCCGTATTATTTTCGTTAAATTAAGAATAAAATAAACATTCAATTTTAAATAAGAAAATAATATTTTAAATTAATAATCTTTATCGTAATAATTATTTTTAACATTTTCGAAGTAACCAAAAGTCTTATCAAGTACCAAGACTCTGGATCGCGGTACATCGCTACATTCGCTGATATTTAGTCGCGAAACGGGATGTATTATAAGCGTAGTTGTTTAAAATAAGAACGCCGCGGGGGCGCTGCGGCTTGGCGGTCGGCGCTCCGCCGGGTTGCGGTTCGATTCCGACGTAGGTATGGTAAGGATTTTTATGTTAGAGAAGATTGGATGGGTTTTAACTTAATGCCATTCAATAGGAAACATCTTTAAACTTTTTTAAAATTTGGAATGTGAATTGATTTTTTTTACTAATTTTGTTTATGTGGTTTTTAATCGTAACATATAGTATAATAAGTATTTTGCATTTTACACTATTTTGCTTCAAAATACTGTTTTTATACTTTTATAAAATAAATCAAAAGTAAGTCTTTTGATTATTTTTAAAACGTGGTCATAATAATTTCGGTTTCTATTTACTTTAAGCCAAATTTTGCATTTTTAGCGTAACTTACAGCTTTCATCCAAGCCATTTAAATGCACAAAATTTTTATACTCAATTTAGTTCTTAGGTAGCTATGCTTTTATGCGTATTAATAACGCCGAAATGATTCTATGAAAAGCTGTATGCATTCACAGAACTAGGCAACTTTTTGCTTAGCATTATAAAAATTACATTCACCAAAGATCCTTTTCATTGCCGAATACGCTACGTACGTGCGTGTTTACGTGGCCCATTCATCAGAATAAGAGCTTTTTCCAAAAAAGTTCAACGTAAACTTAAAATAAAAGGGAAATAATATAAAAAGTATAGTGAAGCTACCTATGTTTTATCCACTCATTTCGCGTGGTTCTTAGTAAAAAGTTGTGTAACAGGGGGTGCACTAGCGCCTACGCCGTAGCGGACTACGTGCTACGGGCGTAGGCCTCGTAGCAGGGTTGTGCATGCAAACAGCTAATGATGCTTTCTTAATTAATAATTTCGTTCTATTTTCTTGAAAATATAATATTAATATTAATATTAATTCTATATACTTATAATGTTATATTATTTGTTGCAATTCCTACGGTTGTGTATTTTTTGCACTTGACCTAATTCTTTTAATGTTGTTTTTAAGGATCGTGTGTTTACAGCTAACAAAAAAATGTTAAAATCAACATAGTTATTTAAAATTAAAATATACTAATGTTAATTTTGAAATAACTATGTTAAGGAAATTCTTGTAACATAAGAAGAAAGTTGATTCTGCAGTATAGTATCTAATTTTGAAATTGCTTTAAACTATAAATATGTAGTTATATATAATTCTAAGAATAGCTCTCTAGCATCAGGATAGCTAATTTTAAATTGCACATTGTGAGTAATATTTCATATTTTGCTATTCGAATCAATATATATAACATGTCGAAAGGTTTTTAATCAGATTTTCTTTTAATAAAATGAAAGCATACTTGAAATACTTTGCATGCGACCCCGCAATAATTTTATCTCCAATACTTTCAAAGTCTCGAGCCTTTCTTATCAGGGAGGGTTAAAACTAAGCATCCTCCATTAAAATTCGGAAGACGGGGCGCATTTATCCCTTGTCGCAACTACACTCAACGTCTTATAAGAAGCACCCTAAAAACTCGAAAGTTCATTAGCCCCAGCCCTACTGCTTACTATCTTGCACGTTCCTAAGACGTCCCCCTTTAGGGGGGCTTTAAAACCCCCACTTGAGGGGGCAACGCGGAAATATGAAGGGAGCGCTCATTTATCAATACACGGAGACTGTTTCTTTCTCTCTAAGAATTGATTATATTCTACTAAGAATATTGACGGGGGTAAAGTTTTAGGGTGGGGGGTGTCGTAATGTTTTGATTAGAGTTTTTGATGTTACTCCGCGTATGAAACGGAGGGTTGTATAATTTTTGGGACACTTCCTATTACGTAAGAAACAGTAGATATAAAGGTTTGGTATGAACGTTACGCCTTTTGGAGCTTGCCATAAATAATTGTTATTTTTCTCATAATAGTGTATTTGTGTAAGGGAAGCTGTGCAGCATTATCGCGATTTATGGCCAACTTTGCTAATGCTGCTTCCGTAGCAGCGGATATTTTTATTTCTCTGCAGAATTAAGTTATTAATTGGATTGTTTTCACTTCGCCCTATTTTGTTATGATACAATTTTATGTTCAAGCTGTTTGTATTATCAAAATATAATCATTAAACCTCGAAGTATGATAAGTGTTCATTTTGTAAAAGGTTATATTGCATATCTGTAAGCTGAGCCTAGGCATCATAGTTACAGATCTTTTCTTGCACAAATTACCGCTAAAGGAAATTCTCACATCTCCACGCTTCGGAGGGTAGTAAGTTATTAATTAAAAATAGAGCGCGTACACTAAGAATAGAAATCTAAATTCATTACGATGTCTGACCGGGGATTGAACCCAGAACTTGTTGCGTGTCATAAAGTAAACCTATACTTATGGAACTCCACTTATAATTATTAGCGGTTATAACTGCTTGTTAATATATATAATATCTAAAATTTCTTTCTTAACGCATAACAAAAAACAGATCAAAATATACCTATGATTAATACGAAAAAAATCGAGCGGCAACAGAATAATCACGATCTCAATACGACAAAGTCTGTTTATTTACAAAGATGAAGCTTACAAAGTTGACTTAGAATTCCTCGGGGTTAAATGTCGTTAAGTCATGAAATAATCGCTGATAAATCTCCGTAAATATGGGTCAGACGGCCTCGGCCTTCGGAAATCGACATTGCTTTTTCATTTCTTATTTCTCTTTATTTCGAGATACACTATAGAATGGAATGGACTTAGTCTTAATGGAACGTGGTCAATGCGGACCAGTTACCACTCTCTACTACTATGTTTCTATATGATTTTAGACTAATATTATGGCGGAACTTATACATTTTAAAATATCGGCAAAATGAAATTCAAAAAACCGCATATCGTTCTGACTGACATTTAGTTATGATTATTGTTATATTTTATTATTATGTATAGGTAGGTATTTAGATTAAGTGACATGATAATATGTATCTAATATTTGTAATAATTAATTTAATTCTTAATAACTAAATTTGCATGCCACATTGTGGCTAAAGTTGAATGATCATTGGAGGCCTAATAATTATGTAAGTACTCAACTTTGGGCAAATAAATGATTTGATTTGATTTGATTTGATCGTGAATACCCGTAACATATTAAAATGTACTGTGTTACAATTAACTGCACTGTTTAGAAATATATAAATTTATTGCTTAAAAAACTAATGCTTAAATAACGCTTTCTACACTCATAGTCCCACACTTTTCTCCTGTGTCGTTAGTGATATGGACACACACAAAGACGAATACACAAACACCCAGACCCAGAACAGAAATCTCAACTCATCATTCAGATCTCTGTCTGGCCGGGATCGAACCCAGAACTCATTGTTGTCAGACCGGTATGGTGACCGCTCCGGCACGCGGGTCGTCAAAATCTGTTGCCGGTCATCTGTTGTCTATCAAAGGTTGTTTGCATTAAGAGTACCTTCTAAATCTTTTAAAGTCTCGTTGGGGTTTCCCTTGCAAAACCATCTAATTTCCTCTGTATTGTTCCCTGTATACAATATGATTAAAGTTTCGTTTCGCTTTAATTTATTTATTTATACTTTATTGACCATGAAAATAAATTAATGGACAAAAGGCGGACTTAATGCTTAATAGCATTTTCAGCCAGTCAAACTATATGTGGCAAACGAGCATGCAGTCCACATTATAAGTGGCCGCTACCGTCCATGGACATCGGTAATCAACTTCAAATAAATTTAAACTCTTACCCGTTTGCCTACCTACTGTTGTTACCCGTGTAATAACTATACTTGAGGACTAAGATAGAATGTCTGGAATAAGTCGTTACCCACCCTATATAGGTGTATCGCAAACAAACCAAAAAGGTCTGCCAGGTGGTAGAACCAATGTAGTTCGACCAGGGAAGTACCACCGCAAGGGTGTGGTTGCCGGCTCACTTTCTTATGAGGCGACCATCTCAGTCCTCGGGAGTAGCAACGCATCTGTGATAGACTTCAAATAGAACCCCTGTTCTATGTGAAGTTGCTTACAAATGTCGATAGGCGGCAGTAACCACTTACCATCAGGTGGGCTGCTTGCTCGTTTGCTAATTCATATTTATAAAAAAAGGTTCTATCACTTTTTAAAGATTATGGTTTACATTAGAATATATCTCTTTATTATCTTAGCACAGACAAAAAGTCACTTTATAGTTTTTGAGTAATGTAAATAGTATTGTGTGTAAATTAAAGGCAATTTAAACCTGTTTGGTTTTAAATATCTGCCTACACAAACAATGCAAAAACAGTCCTTCAAGTTCTGTTAGTTTAAATCATTACCTGAATTAACGAGGAAGATAAAGTTACTTAGCTTATATCTTTTTTTGCTACTTAATTATATCTTTACATCTCTACTAAATATTAAGATAAAATCATTATTTCTCATATTTACTGGAAAATAATAATTACTGTATATTATTAAGATTTTTTGTTGAAATAATAAGCATCTGTATAATTAACTTTGGATAGGATTGGAGTCTTCCTTGAAGGTCCATTTGCGTCGTTATCCCTAAGAATCCCTAAGAATACAAACTCGGTGTAAAAACTTGCATGAATGTTTCCTCTTTACTGCAACCTTCAACATAACAGCAGCGAACGACCGATGTAATAACAAAGATATATAACAACAAAGAAAGACAGTCTTACCATCTTGTGACTTTACATCATTTTGAAATAGCAAAGGGACAAGACGGTCACAGATGCGTTGCTACTCCCGAGAAGTAAGAATTTTGCGTCATATAAAACTGAGCAGGAAGGAATACCCTTCTACCGAAATGCAAGAAAAGATTGACGTTAGAAATGTGTGTGACGGTGGTACCTTCTAAGTCGACCTGATAAGCATGGTAAGCACCTGGACTGCATGCTTGTTTGATATTTCAACCGTATAAAAATAGATGTTTTTTCTAGCGTAAAGCAATTCTTGTGTTTCGGTGGAAAAGTGTGGTTACTGGCTCACTTGCGTATGAGGCAATCATTTTAGTCTGTGATCGACTTTAGACAGAACCTACGATATACGAAGTTGCTTACAGATGTACACGGGTGGCAGTCACCACTAACCATCAGGTGGACCCCTCGTTCGTTACTTCAATCTGATAAAAAAACAGATGGTATTACGATGGTATTCTGTGGTGAAAATTGAAATGCACCCATTGACCCATGAAAGTATTTACCATAAAAATGTCCTAACTCCACTATACTCCACAATTTCAGTTGACTACTTAACCTTATAAAAGCAAGGTACAGTTATCCGAAATGCAAAGCGCGTAGCAAAGATTCTAAACACCGTGTCATGTCGCCTGACTTATTTGATAAGGACCCTCTGAATTAGTAAAGTAACGCAGTGCGTGTGCGAACCCAAATCCACGGAAAGGGCAGGGAATATGCAAAATTATTGTCTTTGTAAAGATGTTGGGAAATGTCGCCTTTTGTTAAAAGAAACGGGAATGTTAAAAAATGTTTTAAGGAAACGTAGAACCAACATTTTGGAGGAATATATCCTATATACATTTAGAGGAATATTTTTAGTGAAACGTGCTTCTTGTATTTCGTTGGACAGGTGTGTAAGCCGGCTGGTTAAGTGAACGAAAACAAAACAAATGTCGATTTTGGAAAAAAGAATTTCAAGTTTTGAAAATAAAATAAAATTGAAATTAGAAATATCAGCCAAAAAAAATGTTTTGGAATGGCCAGTACGGTAGAACGACAATTTCATAGGTAAAGACCTAATATACGATGATTTTAGTTTTCTGGAGGGGCAACGCATCTGTAATCGGATTTGGTTGCACACGTCTATAAACAGCAGTAACCACTTACCGTCAGGTGTACTGCATGCTAGTTGACTATTTCCCTCTTGCATTAAGGTATGGGGTACGAAATCTTTCAGCGCCAGCACTACAAAAATACAGGAAAAAAGATGGCGGCACGTCAAATCTGTCAGCCATAGATAAATCCTTACAGCTGCATTCCAATTAGAGTTTTAGGATTGCCCGTTTTTCGGGCATGAAAAGTGTCCACAGGTGTAAGCATCCATCGCTACAGCACTAGGCTCTATAAAATAACATTAGTTATTGACCTTTAATAACATATGTTTATCTGATTAGTAGGGATTCTTTATTCTTGGAGGATTACATTGGAAACTTGTGGTTCTTTATCAGAAAATTCGCGTGACGCAATCTTTGCAGTAAATAATATGCAAGAAATGCCAGGTTCAATGCCCAGTTCGACAAATATCTACAGGTCTACAGGTACAGGTTTTTAAGTTTTAGAAGTTATTCGATTCATCTCCAACCCTTTATTATCCCACTGCTGGGCACGGGTTATTCTTCCTGAATGAGAGAGTTATCATTTTGTCCAGCTATTTGCATATTTCAAATAAATTATCATAATACTTTATGAGGGGGAAGGATTTCAACATCAATGTGAATGATGTGTTTAGATTTCTGTTCTGGGTGTGGGTTTTCGTGTATTCGTCTTTGTGTGGAACCCACGACACAGGAGAAAATCCTATAAGGTGAGGCTATGAGTGTAGAAAGCGTTTATGTTTATGTTTTATAAAGTTATCCACAATCAGGTAAATGGCTTAAATATAAAATCGGTAAGACAAGATAAATCAAATCAAGTAATCTGTATTTAATGAGACTAAGTGAGAAAACCAATTTTATTTCACCGTCCGAATTTCCCGATAAAAGCTTCATAACGAACAAACTAATTATTTTTAGAAACTACAATGGCGTAGATAATGAAACGGCGAAGGGCCGCGATAATCTTTCAATGCAGATCTATTATTTTCCATAGACAATAGAGGAATCCAGCTGAATTAGTATGCTTAGTCCCTGATTCAGAACTGCCGATCCAAGAACAACTATGGTGGCGAATCATCAAAAAATACGATCGGGAAAATCAGAGTTGGCAACATCTAACCTTAAAAACGTAATGGCGATGCTAAAAGAGATCTATAAAAAGGGTGGCATGGGGCCACTAGAACCAGTATTCATAAAACACATCTGCATAGGAGCTTAGTGGGGCCCGTAAAACTAACTCACACGTAGAAACGAACACACTAACACAAATAAGCAATAAAGTACACCAGTAATATAAAACTAAGAAACATCAACATCTTACTCCCTACCCCCTTACACCCCTTGGGGGTAATTTCTCCCCGAACTTACTAAAATACTAAAAACGGAGATACGGAGGGGTGTGCCACCCCAACGTTTTCTTATGCAAGATGCTTATATTTTAACCTAAATGTTGGAGCAGATTCTCGGCCCGCGTGCTTGAGTTATGTGATTTTTGGCGGAAATAGCTTCGGTTTCGTACTAGGAAGCAATCAGCTAAGCGCTTCGGAACTTAGGGTTTGTGTAGAGGCTGTTATCACCCTGTAGCTATACATAGACGACCCGCGTGGCCGAGCAGTCACTATACCCGTCTGACGCGCAGTGAGTTCCGGCTTCGATCCCTGGCCAGACAGACATCTGAATGTTTATTTTAAATGTCTTTTCTGGGTCTAGGTGTTTGTGTATTCGTTTGTGTGTGTCCAAGTACATCAACTAGCTTAAATCGTAAATATCCAATATGAATGATCTAAGATGATCCACGTTACAAAACGTTCACCAAACCGGTTTGACACGCAGTGAGTTCCGGGTTCGATACCCGGCAAAACAGCTATCTGAATGATGAACTTAGATTTCTGTTCTGACTCTAGGTGATTGTGTATTAATTAATTAATTAATATTTATGTGATCCACAATATAAGGAAGATCGTAGTGTGGGAATATGAGTTTAGAAAATATACCAATCTTTAGACAGAGATAGATATTTACATAATAAAATTAGAGCTTTATTCTGGGTATGGGTGCTAGTGTTCTCGTCTATGTGTGCGTCTATGAAATTCACGATACAATGATCCCAGTATAGTAGTATGAGTATGGAAGAAAGAACAGTTTATATACTAGATCAAATAGTTAAAATTGTAGAAATAAACATTAAATTATTACTTTATAACTTTATTAACATCATGAAAATGTTGATCCTTTAAAAGTAAGCTTCTATAGAGCTTTGAAAGAAAGATCAAGCCATCAATTTAATTTACAACAATAAATAAGTTCTTTAAGTAAAATCACGACATAATTTGATTTACAACGCTAAAAAACATCAAACGCGTAAACGTATCTCATGCACTCAACAAACCAAACAATGGTGAATGTGTCATTGTTAGAAACGGCCAGTTAAAAAATCATCGCACACGAAAATTCAGTTCAAAACATCCGGATCGCGATAAAAGTGGCGTGCCACTAAACGCGTATGAAATTACAACAAAAAAAAATCAATAGCCCTGAAAAATGTCGGGCGAAAAAATCCAACCGCGTTTTTCCGATCTTTATTTGCTTTGCGACTAGTGAAAGCGGAGGTTGGAAAATACGTCACTATTTCTATCGTGCAGGCTGTGAATAAAAAAAAGAAAAAAGGCGAATGGCCGATGAGAGTGAGAGTTCTATTTTCAAATTGCCCGCGCGCCGACACCGTTTATTTTTTAAAAGGTTTTCGGACATGTGTTCGGTTGGTTTTGTTTTGTGCCATTACGTGGCTATGCTCATGCGTAATTAACATAGTAATCAACATTATTGACAAACAGATCTATTAGAATATACGAAGCAAAACTTGACTGCCATTCCTCTTGAACCACTTGGCTAAGAACTTCAACTATGTCAATCTTAGAACATACTTGGTCATGCTACCCTAATAAGGAATATATAAGTAGCTAATCAGTGTTAAATGTTTTCAACCCAGGGTTAAAAGCTGTTAATCAATGATAAAAACTGGGATGTAACTATCACCATTCTAGCTACTGACGGTAACCCATTGAACTCTCGTCGGCGACCGAGATTCCTTCACTTTATAGATTTGTTGATATCCCTGCAAAAGGCGATTCGCGTTATCTTTTTATGTACAAACGAGTCCACAGTCTATCTGATGGAAAATGTACTGCAACAGATCCGTTAGTACTCTTGAAGACTAAGTTGGAATACCTATTACCAGTTTCTCTTCTTTACTTCTCTTATTTGAAGATTGTACTTCAAATTAGAACATAAATGCGCCTAACACCGTGTCAAAAGGCAAATGTAGTCGTGACGTTAGTGCCTCTATAGTCGAACCGTGAAGGGTTTTACCTACAAACTTTTAACCTTGTTTTCAATGCCTAAACGTAGTAAGGAAGTCAATTTATAGACTTGTTACGTTAATGTGACGCACAAAAACAAATGCCGGTAATTAAAGTTATGAAGGTCAAGAAATATAAAATTTATTATTGTTCAAATATATTTAACTTTGATAAGTGATATTAATTAGCTTATTCTCGCGGCTCTGCTAGCTTTGGTTACATTTCCTATAATCATGAGTATTCTAGGTGCTAATTCAGGTCATAAAATATCCGTGTGCCAAATTTCAATGAAATCCGACCAGTAGTTTTTGTGTGAAAGAGTAATAAACACACACATCCTCACAAATTTTCGAATTTATGATATTAGTTAGAAATATTGTTAAAAATATAATGAAATATTGTTGGTAAGTTATGTAAGTTTATGTACTTTTTAATACGTTACGGGTACTCACGATATGCGGTTTTTTGAATTTGTTTTTGCCGATATTTCGACCCAATTACATGGATCGTGGTCACGAATAAAAGAAATTCAAAAAACCGCATATCTTAAATATATAAATGTATAATTTCCGCGATAATATTAGTCTAAAGTTTAAATACTTAATTAATTATATTAAACTTTAAGATAAGTCGAAAAATTGATAGATCTTTTAAAATTACTAATATAAGTATCATATAAGATCAGAGTCTTGCGAGGATAAGGAGTGGATCCTATGAGGTTGACCACAAATGCGTTGCTTCATCCGAGGACTGAGATGGGCGCCTGATATAAAAGTGAACCGGCAACCACACCCTTCCACCGAAACGCAAGAACTACTTCACGCTAGAAATAGGTGTGGCAGTGGTACTTCCCCCCGTCGAACTATATTGGTTCTACCATCTGGCTACATAGCATTTGAATCCCTCTAGAGTTCCAACAGTGTACCTACCCTCAGAGCTAAGTATAAGCGTATCTCGTGTATCACAGTTCAAACGAAAGAATTTAAAACATATCTTATAGTCCCACATAACAAAACACATTATAATCCCACTGCTGAGCACGGGTCGTCTCCCAGGATGAGATAGTTCAAGCCATAATCTATCGATGGCCATGCGCGACACACTTTTATAACTTTTTTCAAAGAACTGTTAGGTGTGTAGAAATCCTTACTCCTCACGATATTTTCCTTTACCATAAAGGAGAGATAATTAATATCTAATACGCACAACAAAATATGCTGCTTTTAGGCAGAAATAATTTTCCTATAAAATTTTTAAAACAGGATACGGAGAAATTTTAAATATTATAGTAGAGCGTAAAAATAATTATGATGGTGTTTATTGATCCTTGAAGGACCTTAAATCATAACTTATATTATTTTACCTGTTTCCTATTAAACAGTCTGTTTCGAAGTAACCGGTGGTGGAAAATTAATTTCCTTTAGCGTTCTCCATCCAAGCACTAAACAGATTCAATTATTATAATGAAAAACAGTTGTGTTTTGATTTGAAATTTGTCTAATTTAAGGGTGCTTTACAGTCTCTAACGTAGCGTATACCAAAAACTTTATGGCAGAAGGCGTTTAAAAAAACAACGGTCATAACTGGCATATAAATTGTCATATAATTGTCAAAAATGTGTATATTACTAACATCTGCATCGGTTTATAATTTACTACATATCACAGCCTTCCAAACACAAACAGCGCCTACAATGTTGGTAATTAGGCAAAAATTGGCTTTGAGATAGATGGTACCACGAAAGGTTCTATCACCTTCAAATATTTAATTAAAAAATTTGATGATGTGAAATGGCTATTTCACATCATCATTATACTACTGTAGCACTACAAATTTGCCGACTTTTAATACAATTAGTACTACTACCAATCATTCGATAGGACGACACTACCGTATTCCTAGCGTAAAATTAATAAAGCCGTTGTTACATCGGAACGGAATGGATTTAGCGTTTCAATTAAGTATTTTAATCAATCAGAGGCGTAAAAATAAAAGGCTGGAGTCAGTGAACCCATCAGAGATGCAAATTAGCTTTTCAGCGAAGCTCCAGTGGGCCTACTCTGGCACCGTTACCGAAATTTCGGATGCGTCCGAAAGTTATGACCGTTTGAAGAAACTGTCAAACCGTCTACGAGTGAGTAAAATGTAGATTTGAAAGCAAGAAGTGATAATTTGAATAGAGTGCTAACATATGACGCTTTGCTACTAATGTTAGGCAGATTTAGTTGTGTCAAATAAGCTTAGTTGTTTTACATACTGCCAGTTTTATAGTAGGTACACTCATTTAATTAGTATTATTATTGTTATCAACGGGTGTCCTAGAGGGACTAAGGCCTAAACCCTTCTTGGTTTATGTTATTCACACGTGTCATTTTAAAAGAATCCTTAAAATAGTGTATAATTTTCCATACTAGGTTTTACTTCACCTTTTCCAGTGATCATTAATCTCTAGTACGCACATAACTAAACAAGAATAAAGCGACACGTTGAAAAAGAAGCATGCCGGCAGCAGTGGGACAATAATGGGTTGACGACGTACTATTTCCAAGTAAAATCTCTAAATAATAATTAACCTAAGATAAAGATTATTTATTTCTTTGTGAATGCGAGATATCACACCCGTAATTTCGAACGAATCTTCGGAATCCGGGAGTCCAGGATAGGCCTCCGGGATAGAACAAATTTACGAACGGAACAAAGTGCCACCGCAAATGCACGTAAATATGTAATGGACGGCGGCATTTAAAATGGCCGAACAAAAAACCCGATGCCATGATTGAGTGTGTTCACTAGTTTCGGGCCCCGGCGTTGCCTTTGTCTTTTTGATTACGAACACGTAATTGCATCTTTTATCCATCAAATGAGATACAATATTAATTAAAAACTATATATACCATGTAATTTACTGTTAAACATTTTAAAATGTGTATTTGGTTTTTGTTTATAAACAGTTGATGCATAGTTTGCGTGTAAAACACTAAAAAATAGATTTGGTTCGTTTCTGTGGCCTTATAAATTTAAATACTTGAAATGAAAATTAAGAAACTTAAACTTTTCAACTTTTTTTATTCGCTTTAAGAAATTGTATCACTAAATGTAATAAAAATTTTCTACGATCAATAAATATATATGTATATATTGATAAGTATATTTATTGAAGGCGGGATGTGGGATATACAAAAATATGTTATTTTCTGACTCTGAATCAGGTAGGTCACTATCAAGACTACCTTAATTTAAATCTGACTCAAGTCCACCCTAATGCTCCTGCAAACTGGCACTGACTAGTTAATACATATATAAAATAAGGTTAAGTTTGTCTGCATACTACAAAAAATCGTTAAAAATATTTTGCGTTACTGAAAGTAAATGAAAAAAGACATTTTTATATTTTTGTTTTTGTTTTAAATGAAACCAAAAAAATTATTTTCATATTAAGGATTACAAATATAATTATAAGCACATTTCGAGATAACGCTTAGTCTTAATTTATCTAAAATTTATCGACTCCATCAGAAGTTGTTACAATTTAATGTTACGTTGTATTTTAACAAACTTGGATGGACCCGCAGGATGCAGCTAGTCTCAAGTATACGCCGTACAAACTGCCCATAAGATTGAATAACTGCTTAATTTTTGCGGTAATTACAATAATTCATTTATTGAAATTTGAAAATTGAAAATGAAAATCTGTCTTGAAATTCTTCAATAATCAAGAAGTGCAGTCAGTGTTTCTCAAATTATCGTGTCGTAATAAGTCACCCTTTTCAAAGCTACAACGTACGACTCGATGTATTACGTTCGACTTTGAAGGCAATACCATCAAACCTTATGCCCAATAAGTCCTTAAAAGCCACTGTATTCTAGATTATGTGTGGTAAAGAGATGACACGAGGAATTCCGGCTTAGTCCTCGTGGATAGAAACACATGCTATGATAGAGATGTGGGACACGTTATCCGAAGTTACTTACAGGTCCATAGCCGGCAGTTACCAGTTCTATATAAATATCCAAACAGTGTAAGTTCTTATTAGCTATTCTCAGAATGACAGAATTTACCTATGCCTACTTAGAATTGCTCACTTTCGGAGTAACAGGCTAAATACTCTGACACTGGACAAGATTTGAAACGCATTTGAAACCTATCCAAAACTCTCTATTAACTTACCAGAGAATCTCCACTTTCTACACTCATAACACTTTCTACACTCATAGCCCCCATTAAGATTTTCTCCCATGTCGTGGGTGCCATGGACACACAAAACACGAATACACAAACACCCAGACCCAGAACAGAATCTAAATTCATCATTCAGATGTCTGTCTGACCGGGATCAAACCCGGAACCCACTGCGTGTCACACCGGTATGGTGACAAACACCATTAACTCCATCACCGTTATAAAGCGTTCTTGATAATCAATTTGTACTAAAATTATCCGAGAAGCTTGCCTGAGATTCGAACCTTGGACCTCTCGATGGAGATGCCGAGTCACTGCTATTGTTTATTATTATTATTATTATTATAAGAATTAAGGAGAAAAACGAGTTTGCAGTCCACCTGATGGTAAGTTTTTACTGCCGCCCGTGGACATCTGTAAGCAACTTCATACAGAACAGGGGTTCTATATGTAGTCGACCACAGATACGTTGCAACTCACGAGGACTAAGACGGTCACTTCTTTATTTATAAGTAAGCCGGCAACTACACCCTTCCACCGAAACACAAGAACTGGTTCACGCTAGAAATAGGTGTGGTATTTCCCCGGTCGAACTACATTGGTTTTATTTCCTGGTTATTACAATAGAAGTTACACATTTCTTTGTTTTAACAAATTAACATACATCAATTCAATATGAACTCATTTACGATGAACAAACAAAAATTGCACCGCCCAATGTTATTACGGAGCGAAATGAGAGCCGCCATGTACGGTATATACAGATTAAAGTACATAGAAAAAAGTACATAGTGATAAAAAACCCACATTTTATTATGAGCCGATCAGATGAGAGAGGAAATTTTGTGTTTATTTGTATTGGTACGGCGCTGTATACAGCGTGTTACGGAAGTGATGAGGTATTTTAAATATTTTGATTTTTCTTTTTTTTAAATGATATCTTTTTTCTTCATATTTGCAGCGAATCTTAGAGGCTTACAGGGTAAGCTTGCCATGTTAAAAAATTGAAAATCAGGAAACTTACTGACAAACTAGAAACGCGAAATCCCTGAATTTTGGAGGTTTGAACCCGGACGTTTGAACAAGTACCTAGTGTTTCTATATAAGTTACTCAGTAGTAATATATGATTATATGATAAAAAATCATATTTATTTATTTTAATACAATATTAAAGCAGCTCGCAAATCTGGACTACAAATAAAACCCTGTCCGAACGCTCCCCAGATGATCCGGACGGATGGCAACCGTACTTACAGGATATTTTGAAAAGTATGTGTGGCAGGTTTACAGTGTGTCTTAAAAACTACAGTGTATTGTAGATAGAATTGTGGTTATTTAGCTATGAAACCAAAATCATTAATTTTATTATTTTAATACTTCCATTATAACACAAAAAACTTTGTAAACCATTAAATTAATTTCACCAAAAAAGTAAAAAAAAAAACAAATACATGCATAATCATCTCATGATTTGCTTCCGAAACAAAACAGCCTGTATAGGCTTGTCAATGTGTTCGCGTGTACGCTTCACGCACACACTGCTCTGTGCTGTGTGTGTTCTCCACATGTGTGCGTATCGAGGTCACGTTGCATGTACGTAGTGATGCAATGCAATGAAGAGAAAAAAGTATAAATTACCTACTGAGTTTGGAAAGTTGCGACTGTCTTGATTCATTTCTTTATGTTATTGATAGGGCTACCTGCTACCATAGACTTAACAAGCCTTAAACATGACGATCTGTGCATCCAAGACGCAATGAGTTCCGGGTTCAATCCCCGGGTTCAATCCCAAGATATGTTAATGATGAATTTTGATTTCTGTTCTGGGTCTGGGTGTTTGCGTGTTTGTCTTTGTAAGTGTCATGACTCCCACGACTCAGGAGAATGTCTAGTTTGTAGCTGTGGGTGTAGAAAGTGTGTGTACGTATGTAATAAATAATAAAATAAATAAAAAGAACTTAAATATTCGATCTGTTCATATGTATGCTGATTTCAAATAGCAAAAAACCCTTGATAACTCCTCTAGTTCAAAATAACTCTGTGGTTCGACTCCAGAAGCACCATCGCCACACCTATTTCTCACTTATAACAGCAATGTTATGCGCTGCTGTGTTCTGGTCTAAAGGGTGTGGTAAGGGAGACGTACTTATTGAGGCGTTCCATCTTAGTTCTTATTGATAGCAACGCATGTGGACCCTCAGATAAAACTGATATTATCTGAGCTTGATTACATATATTATGTCTATGGGCAGCAGTGGCCACTTTCGATCGCGTGGACTGCATGCTCCTTTGCTACCATATTATAAAAACTGAGGATGGATGTTTGTTATTCTTCAATGTTATGACAGCTGAACAAATTTTGATTAAATATAGCTCACATATAAACGCATAAACGCTTTCTACACTCATAGCCCCACAGTAGGGTTTTCTCCTGTGTCGTGGGTGCCATGTACACACAAAGACGAATACACAAACACCCAGACCCAGAACAGAAATCTAGACTCATCACTTATATTTCTGTCTGGCCGGGAATCGAACAAGGGACTCACTGCGCGTCAGACCGGTATGGCGACCGCTCCGCCACGCGGGTACTACTACAATAAACAAAATTAATATTTTTAGGGGGGACTCCCATCAACAAACGTGACTTTTTGTCATTTTCCTTCGTGCGCAAGTCCAACTCGCACTTGAGCCATTTTTTTATAGATTTCACGTACAAAGTCGGGGGTAACTGCTAGCAAGTATAGATGTATTGAGGAAGTATCAGATATCCTGTATATTATCAAAATTGGAAATGAATTCCTTCTGATATTTTTATGACTCATTTATTAGCTGATAATATGAAGTGGTTTTGTAAGTAATAAAATGTCCGTACTGTCTTTTTATAATACTATAAATGCTTCACCGTTTAAATTTAAAGCTTTTTATTGAGCGGAGTAGCGTAGTAAGAAAATATTTGTGGATTTGATTTTACCGTGTTTCTGTTTTTGTGAAACTTAACTTAATTTCCCCCGACTGTATCAGAAAGAGGGTGATTTTTATAAATATGAAGTAGCAAACGAGCAAGCAGCCCACCTGATGGTAAGTGGTTACTGCTGCCCACGGACATTTGTAAGCAATTTCATATAGGACAGGGGTTCTATCTGAAGTCGACCACAGAAGCGTTGCTACTCCCGAAGACTGAGATGGTCGCCTCATATGAAAGTAAGCCGGCAACCACACCGTTCCACCGAAACGCAAGAACTGCTTCATGTTAGAAATAGGTGAGGCGGTGGTACCTCCCCGGTCGAACTACATTGGTTCTACCACCTGGCATAAACCATGAGTGCACCAATCCAATTAGGGACTGATTATATATATATATATTTTAATGTACAGCAATTTATCATGAGGAAGACAGTATCAGAGGTCTTCTGTAACCCCGGTTTCATATAAAAACATTAAAAAGTAATTAATAACGCATCTACACCCATAGAACCATTTTCTCACACCCTGAAAAACGACGAAATCAGAAATCTAAATTCATCATTCACATACATATTTGTCTGGTCAAGGATCGAACCCGAAACCCACTGCGTGTGAGTCCGTGGTGACCGCTCCGTCACGTGGTTCATAATAAGTAATATCACACAAAACCAAGTGTATTAACAATTAAATGTCATGGCTACATTATATACTTTCAACGTACTACACTATATGTATGTACTACACGTTTTCTACACTCATAGCCCCACAGTAGGATTTTCTCTTGTGTCGTGGGTGCCATGGACACACACAAAGACGAATACACAAACACCCAGACCCAGAACAGAAACCTAAACTTATCATTCATATTTCTGACTGGCCGGGACCCACTGCGCGTCAGACCGTTATGGTGACCGCTCCGCCACGATGGTCGTCACTACGCGGGTCGTACTACTTACGGCGGTTTTGCAATTCCGGCAATATGTTACAAAATGGTACTTACAAGTACATTCACTTTGAATTGTTTACGATATATATATTCTTTATACTTAACTTAACGATAAGGCATACGGGCTATCTGATGGAAAGTAGTCACCGTCGCCTATGGACATTTGCAACGCCAGAGGAGTCGCCAATGCATCGCCGGCTTTGAAGAGGAGCTCTTTTCACGCCCTTTTCGAAGAACTCCATGTCATAGCGCTCCGGGAATTCCTCAGGAGAAAGTTCTTTCCACAACTTGCACGTCCGTACACATTATATCTCTTTAAGACGTAAATTATCGCATTAATTCGCGTAGCGGAGCGATCACAATAACTAAACGCGCAGGTGTTTTGGGATTCGATTTCCGGCTAGGTAAACATCTGAGAAATTTGTATTCTTGATGGATAGATCTGAGAAAGATCGATTTATGTTCCTGTTCTGGGCCTGGGTGTTTCTGTTGTGTGTTCAAAGCACCCACCATGTCCAGTGTGAGGCTATTAGCATAGAAACCTTCAATGTCATTACGCGTACAATTAATACTTTCAAATATACAACTTTTTCAATATAAATATTATGACCGGACATTGAAGGTCATTGTATTACTTAGCATAGTAATAATTGAAAAAATGAGTATATGATTATGATGTAATTAGTAATAAAATAAACTAATGAGAGTTATTAAAATTGCAATAAACAAAATGAGTTCTAAGAAACGATGGACATTCGTTTCAGTTTTTGCGTTTGCTTATACTAAATGCTTTTTTATTTTGTTAAAGTACCAAATTCCAAACGAATATGGCATTAGATGGAATAAACGTCACTGCTACCCATGAAGATCTATATCAGGCCTGTAAGGCTTTTTTTTATTTATATGAAGTAGCAAACGAGCAAGCAGCCCACCTTATGGTAAGTAACCACTTTACTGCCGCCCATGGACATTTGCCAGTAACTTCATGTAGAACAGGGGTTCTGTATGAAGTCGACCACATGTGCGTTGTTTCTCCCGAGGACTGAGATGGTCGCCTCATATAAAAGTGAGCCGGCAACCACACCCTTCCACCGAAACGCAAGAACT